>JAACNH010002359.1:0-40619 GCA_019447015.1 Hymenochirus boettgeri
TTACCCAGCATGCACTCTCTAGGTTTGACAGCTATTTTTTATGGAGAATTAACGTGTCCGATTATCATTTCGTCCCAATAAAGGACTTACCTCTGCCTTCCTGGATATTCTATTGACAATTTGCTCGGTGCCTTATTATGCAGTTTTCCAGGTATCCACCTGAATAAGAAATCTGTAGGTAAGCTACCCAGAAACGCCAATGACTCCACATCTCGCTGTAGTTACTGCAGCTCAGCACACTGAGCAAACTGTAAATACAAGATCTCGGAAGTCAGAGGTAAGTACTTCATTGGGGCAAAATTATGATTGGACAATCTTTTTTTTTTTTTTTGTTGGAAGGTTAGTCTGTATTTGCAGTTGGTCAGCCTGGCTCTGCATGGGGGATACTGTGCTGTCGTTCTCCCTTACGGTAATTGGATCCATGGCTTGTCTAACTGGCTCCAGAAGGCGAATATGATGTGTTCACCACATATATGTCCATCCCTGTGTTAGCTTGAGGTTCTCCTATACCTACACCTACCTATATGTTAGGCGGGTTCCCCTATAAGAATCCGTACACACCAGCAGCTTTATGGCTTTTCCCTGATGGTTTGTAGCATTTTGCCAACCACAACTGGGAAACATGGACCAACCATCAACAAGCTGCTCATGGTAAAATATCCTGAGACTGAGGGTTAAAAGAGGATCGAGATAAGTATTGGTTTATATAGCACTGAACATGACATACATTGTAATGATTTTATCCATTCACAATCTGGTAACTGGACCCTGGATTACCGATTAAATTCGTTACAGTAAATGACAGAAAACTTTCCATGGTTTACAATGAAAAACCCTTTTCCAAGAGCAAACAGCGCCCTCTAATTGAAACAACATGGAATGTGTTTAGAGTACCGGTCATTTTAATGAGAATCAAATAAAGCACAGTTTTTACCTACCTAAGTTCAGCTGCTTGATACTTCGGAGTGCCCGGAGCCTTTCTTCTTCCTATGGTGTACGAGCCATATGAAGGGCCTGGGCGGGGGAGAGGCACCTGAGCCACCTTGGGGAAGCAGAGAGTACCCTCATACTGTACTGTCTAAGGGAAACATTATGGCAGCTCCCACCCATATGTATAAATATAAATATACAGAGAAGGAATGTTCTGTACATACATAAGCTATTACCCTATACTGTACTGTCTAAGGGAAACCTATGGCAGCTCCCACCTATGTATAAATATAAAATATACAGAGAAAGGAATGTTCTGTACATACAATAAGCTATAACCCTCATACTGTCGTCTAAGGAAAATATGGCAGCTCCCCACCCATATGTATAAATACAGAGAAGGAATGTTCTGTCTGTAATACAATAGTATAACCCTCATACTGTACTGTCTAAGGAAACATATGGCAGCTCCCCACCCATATGTATAAATATAAATATACAGAGAAGGAATGTTATGTACATACAATAAGTATACCCTCATACTGTACTGTCTAAGGGAAACAATATGGCAGCTCCCACCCATATGTATAAATATAAATATACAGAGAAGGGAGTTTGTACATACAATAAGCTATACCCCACACTGTACTGTCTAAAGGAAACAATATGGCAGCTCCCAACCATTATGTATAAATATAAATATACAGAGAAGGAATGTTCTGTACATACAATAATCTATACCCTCATACTGTACTGTCTAAGTGAAACAATATGGCAGCACACCCATATGTATAAATATACGAGAAGGAATGTTCTGTACACACAATAAGCTATACCCCTTACTGTACTGTCTAAGGGAAACAATATGACAGCTCCCACCCATATGTATAAATATAATATACAGAGAAGGAATGTTCTGTACACACAATAAGCTATAACCCTCATACTGTACTGTCTAAGGGAAAACATTGTGGCCGCTCCCACCCATATGTATAAATATAAATTACAGAGAAGGATGTTTGTACATCAATAAGCATACCCCCATACATGTACTGCTAAGGGAAACAATATGGCAGCTCCACCATATGTATATATAATATACAGAGAAGGAATGTTGTACACACAATAAGCTATACCCTCATACTGTACTGTTCTAGGGAAAACAATATGGCAGCTCCACCCATATGTATAAATATAAATATAAAGAGAAGGAATGTTCTGTACAACAATAAGCTATACTCTCATACTGTGCTGTCTAAAGGAAAACAATATGGCAGCCTCCCACCCATATGTATAAATATACAGAGAAGGAATGTTCTGTACACACAATAAGCATCCCTCATACTGTACTGTCTAAGGGAAACTATGGCAGCTCCCACCCCATATGTATAAATATAAATATACAGAGAAGGAATGTTCTGTACATCACAAAAGCTATACCCTCATACTGTACTGTCTAAGAAACAATATGGCAGCTCCAGCCATATGTATAAATAATAAAGAGAAGAAATGTTCTGTATACACAATAAGCTTACCCTCATACGTATGTCTAAGAGAAAACAAATATGTCAGCTCCCACCCATATGTATAAAATATACAGAGAATGGAATATCTGTATAGACAATAGCTATACCCTCTACGTACTGTCTAGGGAAAACAATATGGCAGCTCCCACCCATATATAAAATATACAGAGAAGGAATGTTCTGTACACACAATAAGCTATACCTCTACTGTACTGTCTAAGGGAAACAATATGGCAGCTCCCACCATATGTATAAATATACAGAGAAGGAATGTTACTTTACCACATCAAGAATACCTCATACTGTACTGTCTAAGGGAAAACAATTATGGCAGCTCCCACACCATATGTTAAATAATTTACAGAGAAGGAAGTTCTGTAAACACAATAAGCTATACCCTCATACTGTACGTCTAAGGGAACACATATGGCAGCTCCACCATATGTATAAATATACAGAGAAGGAATGTTTGTAAATACAATAAGCTATACCTCATACTGTACTGTCTAAAGGAAACAATATGGCAGCTCCCACCCATAGGTATAAATATAAATATACAGAGAAGGAATGTTCTGTACATACAATAAGCTATACCCTCATACTGTACTGTCTAAGGGAAATATATGGCAGCTCCCACCCATATGTATAAATAAATATACAGAGAAGGAATGTCTGATACACAATAAGTATATACCCTCATACTGTACTGTCTAAAGGAACAAATATGGCAGCTCCCACCCATATGTATAAATATAAATATACAGAGAAGGATGGTCTGTACATACAAAATAATATACCCTCATACTGTACTGTCTAAGGGAAACAATATGGCAGCTCCCACCCATATGTATAAATATTACAGAGAAGGAATGTTCTGTACATACATAAGCTATACCCTCATACTGTACTGTCTAGGGAACAATCTATGGCAGCTCCCACCCATATGTATAAATATACAGAGAAGGAATGTTCTGTACAACAAATAATCTAACCTCATACTGTACTGTTAAAGGAAACAATATGGCAGCTCCCACCCATATGATATATATAAATATACAGAGAAGGAATGTTCTGTACATACAATAAGCTTTACCCTCATACTGTACTGTCTAAAGGAAACAATATGGCAGCTCCCACCCATGTGTTAAATCTAATATACAGAGAAGGAATGTTCTGTACCACAAAATAAGCTAACCCTCATACTGTACTATCTGAGGGAAAACATATGGCAGCTCCCATATGGATAAATACTATATACAGGAAATGGCATTTCTTGATATCTATGCTCATATCCCTAATTTAGTTCTGTGCCATTTTACCTGATCACTTGTCTCCCCAGCCCATGCAAGATTTGGAGAATTATGATAAAGAGCGACACAATGACTTAAACGTACGAGATGCTGAAGGACACGAAAGACGAGAATATCTGAAATCCCTCGGACGAGGAAACGAAGAGAAGAAGAAACTGAGAGGAAGAAAGATTTGAGACGATGAAAGAAAAAGCACAGGGACCACCCGAAAAGTTAACATCCTGTAAGTGGGGTCCGCTAAATCTCTGTAGGGCTACAGAGTATGCTTGAGAAATATGTTTTCATATAGTGGCAATAATGCATAGTGAGGCCAGAGGTGTTGCTCAGGTTTGAAATATTGGTATTAAGTATTAATCTGGTTAATGAACCCTATAATAATCAGGAGTAACAATATAAAGGAATTAAAGGTGCCCGTGGAAAATTGATATATAGGTAAGTCACCCAACACAAAACATGCATAGTTATAATTGAGAGATGTTAGTTTAACCTGAAATCTGTCTGTTTCGTGTATCTCTGCTCCGGTTCTTATGTTAGTCAGTTTCATGGATGTGACATTAGGAATCAATGGCCCGATGACTAAATGCTAATTCCCCTTAGCTCTTTCTTAGCAGTGGTGAGCTGTAAACCTTCTCTGGATGTGAGCTTGTATGAACCTTCTACTGAGCATGTGCGAGCTTGTAAACTCTTGAGATGTTGGGCTTGTAAACCTGTCCGTCTGAGCATGTGTGAGCTGTCTGCTAAACGAATCCTCTATGAGCACCACCTGGCCACCTCGCATGTGACGTACTGCTAATCTTCCCCATAGCTCTCTGAGCTTGTTCTAAAACTTATCGCATGTCGTGACGCTCTTGTAAAACCTTTCTGAGCATGTGGAGTTTTCCCCTTCTCTGTCAAACCTTCTCTGACGCCATTGGCTGTGAGCTTGTAAACTTTCTGAGCATTCCTCATCTGGTGCAGTTGTCCCAAACAACCTTCTGGCATGTGTGAGCTTGTAACCCCCCCCCCTGAGTGTCGAGCTTGAAACCTTACTTTGGATGTGTGAGTTGAACAACATTCTCTGACATGTGGTGAGCTTGTAAACAATCTCTGAGCATGTGCGAGCTTGTAAACCTTCTCATGAGCTGTGCGAGTTGTAAACCTAACTGAGCATGTGTGAGCTTGTAAACCTTCTCTGAGCATGTGTGTGACGAGCTTGTAAACCTTCTCTGAGCATGTGCGAGCTTGTAAACCTGAGCATGTGCGAGCTGTAACCTTCTTGAGCATGTGTGAGCTTGTAAAACGCTTGGACGGGAGGGCTAGAAACCTTTGAAATCATTTCTCTTGCATAAGCTTACATATGTCGGACTTTCTAACTATGTGTGTGAAGGTTGGCAGGTGAATTGCTGTATATCATTTTTAACATGCCCTTTAACTGAATGCATCTTACCGGGAAGCAGGACCAGTTAAAGGAAGTCTGGAGGAGGCGGATGGACTTGATCCGAAGACTTTAGTGGCAAAGACTTTCTTCAAGCTACACGGTAAGAAAGGCCATTGGGCATCACTAAGGTTTATGGGGGTTTTCCATGTAGGTCTGAGATAAGTTGAGACCGATTAGTGTCTAGCGCCACCTGCTGTTTCTAACACGTAGAGGTAAATCTATACATTAGATTAAATAATGTTTTTTTTTCTGACAGATTTTCTGCTACTTTTTACCCTCACGTCTGTCCCAATGTCATGTCTCCTTCCGTCCTGTCAGTAAACAGATAAGGTAGTTTGTTAGTAAGTTAGGTACTTGGGGGAAGGGATAAACGGGAAGGGAGGAGCATTGCTTAACCCCACCCCATTTTTCTTGCACCCACATGTTTCACGAGGAGCAAAGAGAAATAAAAAAAGTAATTTCTTTCTTTAGAACCCAACAAATGACGGCTTCCTTGACGAAAAGAATGGGAAGCTCTATTTACTAGAGAGGTAAGAAATGTGTAGAAAGAGGTCAGGTGATAAAAGGTATACCGACACCCTGTGCATCGTGGCCTTTCGTTTTTGGCACAGATATTTGTAATGAATTTTACTCTAGGATGTTTAGGATCAATCTGACCTCTGGGGTCTCTCTGATTGATTACTTTAGCATGGAGAATGTTAATGAGTCGCCGTTCCTTGTTACGTTTCGTTGACTGGGAGAAGGCGTACAACTCCAAAAACGAGGAGACGACATGATAGAATGGAGGAAGAGAGATTACGGATGCGCGAGAACACGTGATGATGGATGGTAACAGCCGATAACCGTTAGCAGTCACCAGAACATTCCGGCAGTCCGGCTCGCCTGCTTGGGAGATTCTTTACCCATTCCGTGCAGGGAAAGGATGTTTGTGGATCTGTGAAAAATAACACCAACCTTCACTTGTCCTTTATGTCCCTTGTCTCCTGTAGCTCTCTTTTTATATATGGTCAATCTCCCAAACACAAAGAAAAAGGTCCCAAATCAACAAGTATTGCACACGACTGTCCAGGTGTATCCAGTGAGCCCACACCTTCCGACTGCTCAAGCCATGCAGTCATTGGATTCCCAGGGGTGTCTCTCTATGAGGCAATATGAGCAAAATGCTCAGGCGGCACCCCTGCTTAATGCCAAGAGAGGCGAGAGGCAGAGCTCCCTTTTTTTTGAAAAGTGGCAGGCAGAGCAGAAGGAAATAAACATTTATTGCGAATGTTTCGGGCTGCAATGAGCCCTTTCTCAAGTAAGGGTTAGGGTTTGGGTTCTCCTTGCTTGACAAAGGGCTCATTGCAAGCCCGAAACATTCGCAATAAATTGTACAGTTTGCAGTTTGAATTACTGTTTTGACTCCTCTTCCTATTTGTTATACGAAAGAAAAAGGTCCCACAGGTTCTATCATTAACTTCTAACGAACAAGGATAACGGCACAAAGTTTCTACTTCTATCAGGGGTTGTGCCATGGGCAGACCACTCTCCTTGTTGGCAAGGGACCTGCAAATGACAGACCACATCTCCCTGGGGTGAGGGGCACTGCTCACAGGTCTGACGCAGCTCTCACTGGGGCAAGGGAACTGCACCACATGGTGATATGGAATCCCTGGTTGCTATTAAGGTTTTAAGGGAGATCACGGCAAAATCTAAAACTTTAAAGACAACTAAAGCTCAGAAAAAACACTGAACCAGAAGGCAGAACACTTGATATAAAACCAGTAATCGTGTCTTACCTGTCATTTTGATACGGTGCGCTGGGAAATTTAGCTAAATAGCATATGGTTTGTGTTTACTTTTCCCAGCATTCTAGTATCACACAGTTTGGTCAACGACACATTATATGTTCTGCACACGCTCAGTGCTTAGCTATGGCAGAAACTTGTTTTCAACATTGTCACACCCATTATAATCTCTAGCCAATCCTTTTAGAGGACAGCAAAGCAAGGGAAGCATGTGACTGAGGTCAGGAGGTTGGCCTGACACTGCACATACAGATACTTCATCCAGTTCTTAACAGGCTTACATTTACTTTAATACAATTTCTGACGTGGGATTTTATAGCTTTTGTGTATTAAGGGGGCTTGTTTTCAGATTCTGATGTATAAAAAATTGGGTTTAGTTCTCCTTTAAGACAACTTCTCTTCAAATATCATACTTTAGTTCACTTAATGTTAATTTCACTCCTAAGTAGGTCTAGGGGTGGGTGTTAGATGGATGGTACTATGGCCTGTGGATCTCTATGGCCTGACATTGGCCCTTTCCGATGACTTTTTTTTAGATTGATCTGAACAAGACCGGCTGATCAGTTGGGATGACTTCATAAATAACAAATCAAAGGAATTCTGGAGGACGAAGGCTGGGAGGTATAAACTACTCCGGAATAGGAAAGGACATAACTTCTCTCTGCTCGCCCCGATATTTCTTCCGTAATCCCCGCTCTTTTTCTCCTTTCCTATTTATTGTTTTCATACAATCACTTCCTGCTCTCAGCTCTACACAGCCTTTTATATTTAGTTTATCAGACCCTGACCGTGCAGAGCTTACCAATCCAATTCATATGTTCTAACTCCTTGTTTGTTATGTTACCCACATTCTATGGTCCGGAATGGTTCCCGTTTATTGACCTTGGGTTGTATATGTGGCTTATTTGATGGATTTTTGCTGTTGACTTCCAGACAGTGGACGAGAAGCCGGCCTTCTCAGAGGAGGAATGGCAGGAGTTCGAGAGGCAGTTACTGGAGAACGAGTGGATTGAAACGGAAAGTCGCACGAGTTGCACAAAACGAAAGAGGAGCTTGTGAAAAAACACAGGTTCACCAGGCCCTAATGAGGAACTGAATCAGGTGAATGGGACCCCACTGGTCTGAGATGAATTGTGTGGATACATATAGTTTAAACTGTACAAGATGCAAGGCACAGGCTATAAGATATATAATAGAAATGTTAATGTTCCCTACGAAGTCAATAGAATTCTCTCTTTTTTATCTGCAGGTCAGCAGCACATAGTAGCAAAAGAAACAGCAGAAAAACCACCCCACGAACCTCCCGTAATGACACGCGTTTTAAGCTTCAGCCACGTGCTTAAGTACCGACTTCTCTCTTGGCATGTAACATTCTGTCGTGTTCCATGTCCTGTGCTCCTCTCCACTGTCTCCTTATCTCTGCCTTTCAACTTTCTGTGCAGAACCTAATGGCCATTGCCCCAATTTGGGGTCCATGTGATTAACCTTTAATGAAAACCTTAAAGGGCAACTCCACCCTCATAAGAAATACTTTAGAAAGCATGGCCTCTTTATACATATGTTACTATTCATAGTTTGTTCCTTGAATTCATACTGTATGCCTGCGTGCTGCTTCTGGATTGCCTTCATGGAAACTGAGCCGATTTAGAAAACGTCGAGCCTTTACTTGAGGGCCTGGGCATATGGCTCAAAGAGACAGACAGGGGATTAACATTCAGTCATTGGCTGTAGGCAACTGTTCAATTGTCAAATCCATAACTGACAGTTAATAACTGGAAAGAACCGAGGAAGCAGAAAACAGGGAGGGAAACAGGACAGTGTGCAGGATTTCAGTTTAAACTTCCGATTGTCCGAAAGTTCGGGGAAATCCATTGGAAGAATATTGTGCGGTATGGCTTGCTTAAAGCCTAAAGGGCGAGTCAGTACGGTAACATCCCAAAATATAGGTCAACTTACATAGATCACAACAAAGATTCCATTTGTTACCACGCTGACCTTAAAACTAAACCTTCTTATTCCAGAGCAGCTTTACTTAAAGGGTCATGTCCCACCCTTAAAATAAAAATGACACTTTTTGCCACATTATTACCTCAATTACTACTAAAGATATTCGAGGATAATTATTGCCTCTATTCTGTCAAATTAAGCTGGCACCAACTCCTCCATGCGTCAATCAAAATGTGACCTATTGACCTTATGACGGCTGTTTCATAATTGGTCTGCCTTCTATGGCACATGTCTCAAGCGTTATAAAAAGCTCATTGGCAGCATACCTTACAGAAAGGAATAGAACTATCCGCATAATACTGTTAGAATACATGCAATAAAGGTTATAAATAACAGGGTGGGGGGGGGTTGGGGTTTGGTGGGGTAGTCTTGGTTTTGGGGGGTGGGCCTGGGGGGTGTTTTGTGGTTTTTTTTTGTTTTACACCCTACAACACATTGGGAATGGAAAGATTGAAGGGGAAAGTTCATTTCTGTTATTAAAAAGAAGTTTTCCCGGTTTACACAGCTAAAAGCCGCACAGCCTTGTCTACCGGCGCACCTACCGGATTCTGGAATATCTCCAGAGTCTCCTGTAACCAACGGCCATCGAAAAACTTTTATTTTGTAGATTCTCGGCATAAAGGTATTTCTACACTGCCGTATTAAGAACACTATCTCTATCAATGGGCCGGCTTATCAGGCTGGGAAGGAACAATCGGACTTGTCCTCCCTTGATTTTCTTCTCTGGATTTTAGTTATTGTTATTTTATAAAGGCTTAACGAAGATAAGTGGTCTGCCTTTTTATTACATGACCATTGCAGTCGAATGAGGTTCTGTTTTAACTGTCAAAAGCCCAAATAAAAGAAAGAAATTTATTGAAGGCCTTTACCTCCTGTCGGTGTGTGTGAAATTCTGTAACGTTGGGAGATCATACGTTGGGACAATCATTGTTAGCAAACGCACACATGTGATTTAGGAACCTTGGACCCATTATACTACAACCAGCAATTCTATTTTATTCTGGTTTCTAAGGATACCATATAAAGGATATAAAAAAAAAAAAATGAATTCTAGCGCACAGACAATTCTAATTGCTGTATTGGCTCCCTCCATAAGGTTCTACTAGCAAACGTCTGCTAAAACGCTGGATAAATAAAAACAATTAGTTCAATAAGTGGACAAATTATTTTAAGCCCACTACCACGTCAAGGTTTGCTTCTTATACTGGGTCCAATAAAATATGTACTTTTTTTTGTTATGTATATATTTTTGGTCTCTAGCATTGGACTACTTTAATATGTGATGTAGCAACAGCCCAATTTCTCTATATTTGTGGTCGTTACATTGCAAGGTTTGACAAGGCCATTCTGGTGAAATTGTACTCATCAGAGTTAGGTCGATGTGTTCGGTTGAGGCAAAGTACTGTTAACAGAGAGTCAGCTTCAAGCATCCAGCCCCACAGGATAAGCTGTCAGCTCAATGTAGCCAAAATAGGGCATATATTTTTTCCTTAAGGGCAACTCCCCACCCTCATAAGACGGTCTTTTAAAATAATGGCTCTCGTTATAAATGTTGATTAGTCAGTGGTGTGCAAAAAACTATTTGGCACCCCTAACCTGATTTCTTATCTTTGCATGGTGTCACACTTAAATGTTTCTTCTTCATCAAAAACCGTTAACTTATTGTTCAAGCATAACATCAATTGAACACAAAAAGGTCAGTTTAAATGTGGTTTTTATTATTTAGTGAGAAAAAAAACTCCAAACTCTACATGGCCCTGTGTGAAAAGAATTGCCCCCTGAACCTCAAAACTGTTTGGGCGTTGCCCTCCTTAGCAGCAATAAATGCCAATACAGCGTTTGTGTTTGTGACTAACTTGCGCGAGTCTTTTACAAGCCTCTGGGGGAATTGGGTCCACTCATCTTTGCAGAATTGTGTGTAATTCAGGCTTTAGTGAGGGTTTTCCTAGCTGAACCAGCCTGTTTTGAAGGTCATGCCACAACCTCTCAAAGGGATTCAGTCGGACTTTCTAGGCGCACTCCAAAGCTGTCATTTGTTTTTCTTCAGGCCTTTCAGAGTGGATTTTCTGGTGTGTTTTTGGGTATTGCGCTGCTGCAGCACCCACGATCGATTCAGCTTGAGTGTGATAACAGATGGCCGGCACACTCTCTCCTTCAGTTTAGAATTCATGGTTCCTCTATCACAGCAAGCCTTCCAGGTCTGAAGCAGTCAAAACACCCCGACATCATCACACTACCACCACCATTTTACATGTTGGGTATCAATGTTCTTTTTGCTTGAAATGCTCGTTACTTCTACGCCAGATTAACGGACACGCACCTTCTCAAAAGTTTAAAACTTTTGTCTTAGTCGGTCCACAAGGTTTTTCCGCGCAAAAGTCTTGGCAATCATTGAGTATGTTTTTAAGCAAAATTGAGGACGACCTTATGTCTCTTTTTGGCTTAAAGTGGTTTGCGCCTTGGATATATGCCATAGCAGGCCGTTTTTGTGCCCGTTCTCTTTTCTATGGTGGGTCGTGAACACCGACCTTAATTGAGGCAAGTGCGGCCTCCAGGTCTTTAGATGTTGTACTGGCTTTTGGGCCTCTCGGTTTTGTGGCTCTTGTGGTTTCTTGTGCTCTTGGGGTTTCGTTGGTCATGCACTCTGGGTCAGTTCATGTTTTTGCCATTTGTGGTAATGTCTCCTCACTGTGGTTCGCATGGAGTCCCAAAGCTTTAGAAATGGCTTTGTAACCCTTTACCAGACTGATAATCCAATATAGTATTTTGTTTAACGTATTTTATAAGGGGGCAATGACATTTACTCACACAGGGCCATGTAGATTTGGAGTTTTTTTTTTATCTGGCCAAGGGCACGGCCAACTGAAACGCAAAACGCAAAAAACGTCCGCAATGCATGCGATTTCATGTGCGTTCGTTTAGTTGCGTTTGGATTCTTCATAAGTATACCGAAACCACGCATGCGATTGCTCTTGCTATTAAAAAATGCAGAACGCAAAACGCATCGCATCGAAAAACGCGCGTTTGTTTTTGCGTGCCGCGTTTTCAATAATTTTGAAAAAGCGCAATACGCAAAAAAAAAAACCGCAAGCATGTGGCATTCCCTTACTATAAAACCATCATTTAAAACGTGGCATTTTGTGTCAGTTATGTTATCCTGGGACTAATATTTAACGGTTTTTTGGTGACCGAAACCGTTATAAGTGTGCAAAACATGCAAAAGAATAAGAAATCAGAGGGAAAGGGATGTCAAATATTTTTCCAACCACGTATTCATAGTTTGTCGCTTAGAATTCATTAACGTGTATGCCTGCTTATGCTATGGATGGCCTCATGAAACTGAGCATTTAGAAAACCTGTCCTGAGCACTGAACTGGCCGGGGCTCGAAGAGGACAGACAGAGGATTAAACCTCATCAGTGGCTGTGATGTAACGTCAACTCCAAACTGACATTACAACTGGAAGAACCAGGAAGCAGACAAACAGGGCGGAACAGGACATTGCCCAGGATTTCAGGTTTCAGCCTTAACCTTTAACATTGCAAAAGAAGGAATGTTCTGTACACACAATAAGCTATACCCTCATACTGTACTGTCTAAGGGAAACAATATGGCAGCTCCCACCCATATGTATAAATATACAGAGAAGGAATGTTCTGTACACACAATAAGCTATACCCTCATACTGTACTGTCTAAGAGAGACAATATGGCAGCTCCCACCCATATGTATAAATATACAGAGAAGGTATGTTCTGTACACACAATAAGCTATACCCACATACTGTACTGTCTAAGGGAAACAATATGGCAGCTCCCACCCATATGTATAAATATACAGAGAAGGAATGTTCTGTACACACAATAATATATACCCTCATACTGTACTGTCTAAGGGAAACAATATGGCAGCTCCCACCCATATGTGAGCAGCAGCAAGGAGAGTGAGCTCCTGGAAGTTTGTGTTTTTCTTCAGTCCTGGGCCCTTGTTGGGTCCAGGGAAGGTGCCGTTATTCTGCTTACCTATTATCCAGTATAGCAGGATATTTCCTTGTATCCTCTCCCCCCTGAGGCCTGTTAATGGGTAAAAAGAAGCCCAGTACTGACTTGGAAGCCATGGAGGGGGAAGAAGCCATGAGCTCCCTAAGGAGGTCAGAGAGACACACGGTGAGGACAAACACGTCTGTGTCTAAGGCTAAAGAGAAGGAAGAGAAAAGGAAGTTTTTGAAAGAATTTAAGAAAGTGGAAAGTAAAACACAGAAAGGCCCCCAGCTGGGGAACATGGACGCCATAATGAAAGAGGCAGATTCTGGGGTTGTACTGACTCCCCAGCTGGGGAACATGGACGCCATAATGAAAGAGGTCTCGGAGTGGTGTAATGGCACCCTCAAGTGTGTAATCCCCCCATGTGAATGTCACCACGCCCCTATGTTAATTCCCCCCAGTGTGTAATCACCATAAGTTGTGTCAATTCCCCCCAGTTGTAGTGTATGTATTCACCCAGTGTGTAATCACCGTGTGTAATTCCCCCAGTGTGTAATGTCACACCCAGTGTGGTGAATCCCCACCCCACTGTGTGAAGTCACCAGTGTGTAATTCCACCCCAGTGTGTTAATCACCAGTTGTTAATTCCACCCTGTTCCCCATGTGTAAGTCACCCCGTATGTAATTCCCCCAGTGTGTAATCACCAGTGTGTAATTCCCCCCAGTGTGTAATGTCACCCCAGTGTGCAATTCCCCCCAGTGGTAATGTCACCCCAGTATGTAATTCCCCCCAGTGTGTAATCACCAGTGTGCAATTCCCCCCAGTGTGTAATGTCACCCCAGTGTGTAATCACCAGTGTGTAATTCCCCCTAGTGTGTAATGTCACCCCCCATCCCCAGTGTTTGTAATTCCCCCAGTTTGTATGTCAACCAGTAATGTAATTCCCCCCAGTTGTGTAATCACCAGTGTGTAATTCCCCCCAGTGTAATGGTCACCCCAGTGTGTAATCACCCCAGTGTGGTATTCCCCCCAGTGTGTAATGTCACCCCAGTGTGTAATTCCCCCCCCAATGTTTAATCACAAAGTGTGTACACCTGGGGGGAATTACATACTGGGGTGACATTACACACTTGTGATTACACATTGGGGGGGAATTACACACTGGGGTGACATTACACACTGGGGGGAATTACACACTGGTGATTACACACTGGGGGTAATTACATACTGGGGTGACATACACACTGGGGGGAATTACACACTGGTGATTACCACTGGGGGGAATTACATACTGGGGTGACATTAATCACCAGTGTGTAATTCCCCCCAGTGTGGTAGGTCACCCCAGTGTGTAATTCCCCCAGTGTGTAATGTCACCCCAGTATGTAATTCCCCGCAGTGTGTAATCACCAGTGTGTAATTCCCCCCAGTGTGTAATGTCACCCCAGTGTGTAATTCCCCCCAGTGTGTAATTCCCCCCAGTGTGATATGACCCCTGGGGCCATATTTTAAAAGCAGTATCACTTTTTAATGGTACCGCGACTTTAACAATCGGTATCGTAAATTACGATTGTTTAAGCCAAGATTAATGATCGATTACGAAACCTTAGATTACGATCCTCATAGAATACATTGCGACTACGGCGGGTTTATAAATATGGCCCTGTGTGTATTCCCCTAGGTTTTCCAGTTTCATTCCCAGTGGCTGATCAGTTAGCAGAATCTTCATCTTGCAGAAGCGCTAGAGACTCAATCTACAACTATTGCCATTCAATATGTGTTGGCCGACCCACATAATTATTATTGGACGATAATCTCACCTTTATGGGCACTTTGTTGGGCAAAAAAGGCCATTTGTCAGAGATCATTACCTGGCCCCCCCGTTTCGGCCCAACAAAGTGCCCACACACGGCGAGAATATCGTCTGTAATGGGGCGTGCATACACATCGTCCAATATATGAAAGTCATATCACAGTGCACCTGGGTGCAGACTCTGATTCCCCACTTCCAGGAAATAATATAATTCATAAGATATGATGCAGAGTCGCACTCCAATGACAGAGGTGGATTTATTCACACGACACATCAAATATCACCAATAATCATCAACAATCACCACATACTCAATATCACATCATCAATAATCATCAATAATCACACATCAAATAATCACCAGTATCATCATAACACACATCAAATAATAACCCAGTATCATCACTAATCTCACATCAAATAATCACCATGATCACAAATCACACATCAATAATACAGTATCATCAATAATCACACATAAATAATCACAGTAATCATCAATAATCACACATCAATAATCACCCATAATCCACATCAACATAATCCCAATACACAATAATCACACTCAAATAACACCAATAATCATCAATCACACATCAAATAATCACCAGGATCATCAATAATCAACACATCAATAATCACCAATAATCACATCAATAATCACACATCAAATAAAGTTACCAATAAATCATCAATAATCACACATCAAATAATCACCAATAATCATCAATAATCACACATCAAATATCACCAATAATCATCAATAATCACACATTAGATAATCACCAATTATCGCCAATAATCACACATCAAATAATCACATAATCATCAATATCACACATCAAATAATCATAATAATCACCAATAATATCACACATCAAATAAGCACAAGAATCACAATCAATAACACCAATAATCACACCAAATATCACATCAATAGCTCCATCAATAATCACCATGATCATCATAATACACATTCAAATATCACAATAATCCCACATCAATAACACCATTCACAATAATCACACAGCAAATACACCATAATCATCAATAATCACACATCAAATAATCACCATAATCATGCAAGTAATCACACATCAAATAATCCATACATCAATCACACACCTCAAATACACAATAATCACAATCAATCACCATCAAATAACATCATAAGCATCAAATCACACATCAAATAATCACCAATAATCATCATAATCACACAATCAAATAATCACCAAATAATCACACAATCACACACATCAATAATCACCAATAATCACACACCAAATAATCACCAAATCACCATAACACACACAAATAACCCACATCACACATCAAATAATCACCAATAATCACACATAACACATAATCACAAATAATCACCATATCACCAATAATCACACATCAAATAATCCCAGATACATCACACAGCAAAAGCACCAATACATCAATACACACATCAATAATCACCAATATCATCAATAATCACATCAAGTGTCAAATCACACCCATAATCACACATCAATAACCAATAATCACACATTCAAATAATCACCATATCACACATCAAATAATCACATTCCACATCAAATAATCCATCAACATAATCACCATCAAATATCCCACATATCACCATCAAATACACCAAGTCAATCATCACATAATCACCATCAAACATATCACCAATAATCATCAATAATCACACATCAAATATCACCAATAAACATATCAATATCCACACATTAGATAATCACCAAATCGCCAATAATCACATAAATAATCATCACTAATCACACAATCACAAAATCACCAATAATCACATAATCACACAATAATACTCACAATAATCACCAATAATCACACATCAGATAATCACCAATAATCACAACATCAAATAATCACCAATAATCATCAATAATCACACATCAAATAATCACCAATAACATCACACATCAAATAATCACCAATAATCATCAATAATCACATCAAATAATCACCAGTAATCATCAATAATCACACATCAAATAATCACCAATAATCATCAAATCACCCGATAATATCACCAATATCACCTAAATAAGCACACATCAAATAATCCACAATAATCACCAATTACAACACTCAAATACATCACCAGTGATCACATAACAATCAGATAATCCCCAATAATCCACATCAATAACACCACTAATCATAATAATCACACATCAGATAATCACCAATAATCACACATCAAATAATCACCAATAATCATCAATAATCACACATCAGATAATCACCAATAATCACCAGTAATCACCAGTGATCATTTGATGTGTGGTTTGAAATAAATACACCTCTTGCATTGGAGTGCGACTCTGCATCATATCTTAGTGCATACACATCATGCATCAGCCCCCGTGATCACACGTGAGCTTTACCACCGGTGTTGTATTTTCCCCATTCCGTGTCTATACAATCCTACCCGTTCGCTGTATGAGTTAACCCTTGGATAGCCACAGACCAGGTTATTTAACTTCAGGTTAATCTTGTTATTGGTCCACTACAGTTAGAAAACATGAAATTATCCTCTTATTAAGTAAGTGTTTGGCTCCTGGTTACCCCAATATAAACCACACCCACCCAACCTGTGCCCCTTGCCAGGTCAGTTCGTACTCACATGCGGAAATTAACTTGCCAACAAATGCAGACTGGGTCCGGGATCACCGTCCGATGGAGAGGAACTCCACCTGACTAGGAACTAGAGGTACTCTTTTACAAATCTTAAAACCACAGCCAAACCCAGGACTCACCTTACATTGGGAGGACAAGATTCCTGTGTCTGCTCAGGCTGGTTCATACACTGGTCACAACCCGATTAGATAAATATCTGAAGATGTTCCCCTTCCTGGCCAATCACTATAATTGGTATATATATTTTATATATATATGTTATATGGTTATATATATGGTTATATATATTATGGTTTATATATATATGGTTATATTGGTTATATCTATATGTTATAATATATAGGTTTTATGATATATATGGTTATATGGTATATATATGGTTATATATATATGGTTATATATATCTCTCCTCTACTCTCGTTCTCTGGTTCTCTCTCTGGTTCTCTCTGGTTCCTCTCTCTGGTTCTCTGGTTCTCTCTCTGGTTCTCTCTCTGGTTCTTCTGGTCATCTCTCTCTGGTTCTCTGGTTCGTCTCCTCCTTGTGTTCTCTGTCTCTGGTTCTCTGTTCTCTGTCTCTCTCTCTGGTTCTCTCTCTGGTTCTCTGTCTCTTGGTTCTCTCTCCTGTTCTCTTTCTGGTTCTCTCTCGGTTTCTCTCTCTGTCTCTGTCTCGGTTCTCTCTGGTTCTCTTTCTGGTTCTCCTCTCTCTGGTTCCTCTCTCTCTCTCTGGTTCTCTCTCTCTTGGTTCTCTCTCTCTGAGTTTCTCTCTCTTCTCTGGTTCTCTCTCTGGTCTCTCTGCTGGTTTCTCTCTCTGGTTCTCTCCTCTCTGGTTTCTCCTCGTCTCCGTTCTCTCTCTGGTTCTTGCTTATCTTCTATCTCTGCTCTGTGTTCTCTCTTCTCTCGTCTCTGTTCTCTCTCTCTCTTGTTCTCCTGGTTCTCCTCTCTGGTTCTCTTGTTTCTCTTCTCTGGTCTCTCTCTCTGGTGTTCTCTCTCGGTTTCTTTAGTGGGTTATTGGTTATATATGGTTTTTATGGGTGAGATCGCCAATCAACTTAGTACATCGTATTTACTTCAGGAATTCCCGCCTCACCCGCATACATGGATTCGGTCCGGGGTGTCAGAGAAGTGTGTGCTAACCTAGCTAAGGAATCCGCGGAAACGTTACGGCGTTATCGGAGAATTTCAGGACATTTCTTTCCATTGACCATAATGATCTGATCCTCAACATGAACATTCCGAGGGTTTCAGGGTCATGTGATCAAATCCCAACTGTCCCTGTATAACATGCACCTGGGTCCGAGGCTACACTAACTACACAAACACACCCAACTACACAAACACACTAACACACAAACACACACAACTACACAAACACACACACACTACCACAAACCACACAACTACCACAACACACTAACTACACAAACACACACAACTACACAAACACACAAAACTATACAAACACACTAACTAAACAAACACACACAACCACACAAACACACACAACTACACAAACACCACACTAACTACACAAACACACACTAACTACACAAACACACACAACTACACAAACACACTAACTACACAAACACACTAACTACACAATCACAACACAACACTAACAAACACACTAACTACCACACACAACTACACAAACACCACACAACTACACACACACACACTACACACACCACACACTACACAAACACACTACTACACAAACACCCAACTACACAAACACACACACTACACAAACACACACCACTATATACACACACTAACTACACAAACACACACATACACAACACACACACACACAACACACTAGACACAAACACACAACAACAAACACTAACTCACACAGTGTACTGTCAGTACGCAGAGTAACCTGATTGTATTCCCAGTACTCTGCCAGTATACCCAGCATGCAGGGTATTGGGTATACAATGAGGTTACTCTGTGTCCTTACAGTACACTGTGTGCTGGTATACTGGCAGGGTGTTGGGTATACAATCAGGTTACCTGTGTCCTTACAGTACACTGTGTGCTGGGTATACTGGCAGGGTATTGGGTATACACAGGTTACTCTGTGTCCTGACAGTACACTGTGTGCTGGGTATACTGGCAGGGTATTGGGTATACAATCAGGTTACTCTGTGTCCTTACAGTACACTGTGTGCTGGGTATACTGGCAGGGTATTGGGTTACAATCAGGTTACTCTGTGTCCTTACAGTACACTGTGTGCTGGGTATACTGGCAGGGTACTGGGTATACAATCAGGTTACTCTGTGTCCTTACAGTACACTGTGTGCTGGGTATACTGGCAGGGTACTGGGTATACAATCAGGTTACTCTGTGTCCTTACAGTACACTGTGTGCTGGGTATACTGGCAGGGTACTGGGATACAATCAGGTTACTCTGTGTCCTTACAGTACACTGTTGCTGGGTATACGGCAGGGTATTGGGTATACAATCAGGTTACTCTGTGTCCTTACAGTACACTGTGTGCTGGGTATACTGGCAGGGTACTGGGTATACAATCAGGTTACTCTGTGTCCTTACAGTACACTGTGTCTGGGTATACTGGCAGGGTATTGGGTATACAATCAGGTTACTCTGTGTCCTTACAGTACACTGTGTGCTGGGTATACTGGCAGGGTACTGGGTATACAATCAGGTTACTCTGTGTCCTTACAGTACACTGTGTGCTGGGTATACTGGCAGGGTATTGGGTATACAATCAGGTTACTCTGTGTCCTTACAGTACACTGTGTGCTGGGTATACTGGCAGGGTATTGGGTATACAATCAGGTTACTCTGTGTCCTTACAGTACACTGTTGCTGGGTATACTGGCAGGGTATTGGGTATACAATCAGGTTATCTGTGTCCTTACAGTACACTGTGTGCTGGGTATACTGGCAGGGTATTGGGTATACAATCAGTTACTCTGTGTCCTTACAGTACACTGTGTGCTGGGTATACTGGCAGGGTATTGGGTATACAATCAGGTTACTCTGTGTCCTTACAGTACACTGTGTGCTGGGTATCTGGCAGGTATGGGTATACAATCAGGTTACTCTGTGTCCTTACAGTACACTGTGTGGGGTATACTGGCGGTATTGGGTATACAATCAGGTTACTCTGTGTCCTTACATACACTGTGTCTGGGTATACTGGCAGGGTACTGCACATACTCTCGTACTGGTGTTTCTAATTAAGAATTTTTAAATTCTTTACAAAAACAAGCAGCCTCATTATCTCCAAACCAAACTTAGGGATCCTCTTTTTCTCTCGGTATAAAAATACACTGTGGATGAATGACGTGTCCTAGTGCCTATAACGCTAATATAATCACTGACGGGAGACAGAAATATACACAAATATTCCTTGCCCGTAGCCATAAAATGTAAAACACAAAAGACTTTCTTTTCATCATGTTGGGACACAAGTGGCGTTTTCATTTCTTTATCTCTCTCCAAAGAAAACTACCACTGTAAAATGACCACAAACCACTTTAAAACAGCCATGTTCATTTTTATGGGTACCACAATGCCTCCCAGGAACAGCACTGCACTATATGTACCAATGTACATAGACACGTGTAATGTACATGAACCAATGTACCGAGCTGATAGCGAATCTTTAACGCCAGCAGAATAGGGAAACCCCATTCACAATGCACTGAGAGACGCTATTGGCTAGCTGCTTTGCCTAAAGGGGGCAATAGAGAATGACGACAGCAGCTCTCAGGACAGAGCCCTATAAATTTACTCTATAAAACTGCTCTGTAACTATAACTGCACTATAATGGGGTGGGGTGTCTTGTAATATAGAATTGTTGGTTTTTGCTGTTTGGTTGCTTTGTTTTTATTTGTGGGCAAATAGAAGAGAAACATACAACAGGTGAAGATGTGGCTCTATCTGGCCCAGAGGCACATCCTGATAGACAGTCAATATGGGGAGAACTGGTTATATGGCTCCCCAGAATGACTGCGATGTGACTGCCAGCTGTTTGCTCTTCTTTCATATCCTATTGACTTTTCATAATCTTGTATCCCAGGATTGGGCGATGGGGGAAGAGGGGGGGGCTCAAAAGTCTGTCTCTGGGGTAGACAAATTACATTTACAACCAACCAATTTACCCCTCCTAGTTTGCCCTGCTGCAGATGGGATGCAAAGCGCTTAAAGGGGAATTCTGGGAGTTGTAGTTTTTTAAACATCTGGTGGGCTACTGTTTGCACACTCCTGGTTTACAAAGACTCAAACCTCCAGTTGGTTGGCTCGGCTGCCTGGGGTTTTGGGTGGTGATTCATCCATTCATTGTGCACCATGGACATTGAGAAGATCAGTATTTGGGGGAGTGGTTTGGCTTGGGGCATTCCCCTCCCAATAGATATGTGTGTTTATTCCCTAAAGCATCTCAAATTATCTGTGTATCAATCACACAAGTATGGAACAGAGACTTCTGGGTAATTTCCATGTTTTCATGGCTCTCTCAGGAAAGCTATACCTATTAAAAGGTTTTCAGCATTCCACAAGCTAAATGCAAAACCAGAATATCAATCACACATGCGCACATATGGAAACGGGTCACGCACATACACGGGGTCACGCACATACATACAGACACAAATATTTTTTGTTATTGTTCCCCTGTAACTGTGGCCCTCTGGGTCCCCCAGATGTGGCCCCGTACAATTCCAATTTGCTAAAGAGAGAGGTTACACTGATCCCATTGTTCCTTGTTGTAGTAGTAATATAATAATATTTATAGTAATATATTAATAATAATAAATCCTATAATAATAATATAATGTTTTACTCTGGGGCTGACTTTTGTTTTATCCCCTGTTCTCTGTTATGTTGTTTGACACCCATTAAACTGAATCAATGGACAGGCAACATTTCTCCTCTGTTTATTTCCTCTGTAGCATTATTTGTGCAATTTATATGGCAACCCCAGCTTTTTGTTACTGATCATTATGTTCTCTGGTTCTTTCCTTATTGGCTCTTGCTACACATTTGTAAATGTTCACTAACTGGTAAAACCTTTTCCATTGCTCTGTATGTAAAACAGGACAGGAGCGTTTCCTATTAATAGACTGACACACAGGACAGGTCATAGGTTACTGAGATGGCGTTTCTGAAAGAAGCTCCTGATTGGTTAAGTCGGTAACACAAATGACAATGAATCACAATGGCCCAGGGGATACTGTCCCCTCCTTGCTTTAGGCCTGTACTCGCCTGTCATATTTTCTCCCATAAATAGATCAGCATGTGATGTATAACTTTACTAGCGTCAATGTCTCATCCATGATGCATTATTAAAGGAGTATTCACCGTCGCTAAAGAGCAGACTACATGTTCCATCATCCTTAGTAAGCTACTCATTTAGCTCAGAGCTAAGTCTGGTTAGACAACAATGTGCCTGTTATCAGCTCGGATTATCCGCGTTACCCTCAGCAAAGGTTAAAATAACCTGTTTGAGCAATAAAATCAATTATCCTTCCTCTCTACCAATGTGCAGTATCTTTTTAAGGGTTTTGGTTACCCATGATGCTTTGTAGGGCATCTGCAGCTCTCGCCATGGTTGGCTGAGAGAATTTAATTGAATGGACAGTGAGGCCTTACAGGGAAGGGGCCAATTTGTGACTAGACCATAACTTGCCCATTTTTCCCCCTTCCAGATACAATGGCGCGGATATTGCTGGCTTGGCCGTCACTACTCTTGTTTACATCCCTACTGATTGCCATTAAAGCCGTCCCAGTAATGGTAGTAAAAAAAATGCCAAGACCGAATATGATCCTGAAGTAAGTATCTTCACCTGTAACCATTTAACTGCCACGGCCCCTCTCTAGTACCTGATGCAAGGGGAAGACTGGGTAGCTTAATATTTGTCCTTTATTTATGGGGTTACTCCAGCTTCTCTATGCTCAACTCATACTGACACTGGCCCAGTTATTGTAACAGATCTGTCCACAGTTAGTGGTTCTGTACACAGCTGGTTTGATACCCAAATCACAGCCCTAAAGACCTGCCATGGAAATTACCCAGAAGCCTTATCTGTTCTAGGGCTACCTTGCATATTACATAAGGTAAATAATATCCACACTGCTTCACGCATTTATTTCCAGTAGCGCATAACATGGTTTCTCCTTAATTGAGAGAAATTAAAAACCGCAAGCGCCCAGTAAAATACGCACGCAAATGGCGACCTGTGACAAAATGGTTTGTCCATACGGGAAAGAAAACGAACCGTAATATGGGCTGTTATATAAATTACAGGGTGGAAATTCTGAATCTGAACATTAAAAAGCTTAATATAAACAATTCATCTTTGTATAAAGTGCCTGTTCCCTTTTGTACGTGTCACGCTCTGTTTATCTGTGCAGACACGCTAGGCTGCATATGGAAGTGCAATTAGAAGTTTCTGCAAACCATTAGCACGATCATTAGTGGCCGTATTCTGTTCCCCTCCAATCAGAGGAGGTTTAAGGCTCTTTCTTCCCAGAAACCACAAAATCGACCTCAATAGTCGTCATATCCTGATAAACTGAACACCCTATATAACCTTCATGGCTTTTACACTGGTAACGTCCCTTCAGAAGGCGATAAAGATTTTTATTTTGATTATTATAGGAAATTGAACATTTCACTCCTATATTATATAGGGCAGTCCTGGATTACCGTAATTGGGGGGTGGGGTTGGACCAGTAAATGTTACTTTAACGGGAATTAGTTTACTTTTAATATTCTTATTTTAGTTGTGTCTCAAATACATACATTTATAATATTATATGGAACTGTAATGTAAATTTATATTATAACTTGGAGTATATTGATGGTTTGGGTTTCCTAGAAATAGTTTCTACTATCAAAAGTGTGTCCTATAGTTTTTGTGAAAAGAAAACCCCACTGGCTTGTAGACTAAATGAGCCATTGTCATTTCCATATAGCACCTTCAGATGGGTGAAAATATTCCGAGACCCTTTAGCTATTCCCCTAATCTTCCACTGCAGGGCTAATGTCACATGACACTAAGGCCCCTTTATAGACCTCTAAACTCATGTGACTATTTCCATATATAGAATGATGTCACTTGGACAGAATGAAAGATTCACTGTGTGCGGGGGGTATACTGGCAGGGTACTGGGTATACAATCAGGTTACTCTGTGTCCTTACAGTACACTGTGTGCTGGGTATACTGGCAGGGTACTGGGTATACAATCAGGTTACTGTGTCCTTACAGTACACTGTGTGCGGGGATACTGGCAGGGTATGGGTATACAATCAGGTTACTCTGTGTCCTTAAGTACACTGTGTGCTGGGTATACTGGCAGGGGTACTGGGTATACAATCAGGTACTCGTGTCCTTACAGCACTGTGTGCGGGGGATACTGGCAGGGTATTGGGTATACAATCAGGTTACTCTGTGTCCTTACAGTACACTGTGTGCGGGATACTGGCAGGGTACTGGGTATACAATCAGGTTACTCTGTGTCCTTACAGTACACTGTGTGCTGGGTATACTGGCAGGGTATTGGGTATACAATCGGGTACTCTGTGTCCTTACAGTACACTGGTGCTGGTATACTGGCAGGGTATGGGTATACAATCAGGTTACTCTGTGTCCTTACAGTACACTGTGTGCTGGGTATACTGGCAGGGTATGGGTATACAATCAGGTTACTCTGTGTCCTTACAGTACACTGGTGCTGGGTTATACTGGCAGGGTATTGGGATAACAATCAGGTTACTCTGTGTCCTTACAGTACACTGTGTGCTGGGTATATGGCAGGGGATTGGGGTGATACAATCGGTTACTCTGTGTCCTTACAGTACACTGTGTGCTGGGTATACTGGCAGGGTATTGGGTATACAATCAGGTTACTCTGTGTCCTTACAGTACACTGTGTGCTGGGTATACTGGCAGGGTATTGGGTATACAATCAGGTTACTCTGTGTCCTTACAGTACACTGTGTGCTGGGTATACTGGCAGGGATTGGGGTTACAATCAGGTTACTCTGTGTCCTTACAGTACACTGTGTGCTGGGTATACTGGCAGGGTATTGGGTATACAATCAGGTTACTCTGTGTCCTTACAGTACACTGTGTGCTGGGTATACTGGCAGGGTACTGCACATACTCTCGTACTGGTGTTTCTAAATTAAGAATTTTTAAATTCTTTACAAAAACAAGCAGCCTCATTATCTCCAAACCAAACCTTAGGGATCCTCTTTTTATCTCTCGGTATAAAATACACTGTGGATGAATGACGTGTCCTAGTGCCTATAACGCTAATATAATCACATGACGGGAGACAGAAATATACACAAATATTCCTTGCCCGTAGCCATAAAATGTAAAACACAAAAGACTTTCTTTTCATCATGTTGGGACACAAGTGGCGTTTTCATTTCTTTATCTCTCTCCAAAGAAAACTACCACTGTAAAATGACACAAACCACTTTAAAACATGCCATGTTCATTTTTATGGGTACCACAATGCCTCCCAGGAACAGCACTGCACTATATGTACCAATGTACATAGACACGTGTAATGTACATGAACCAATGTACCGAGCTGATAGCGAATCTTTAACGCCAGCAGAATAGGGAAACCCCATTCACAATGCACTGAGAGACGCTATTGGCTAGCTGCTTTGCCTAAAGGGGGCAATAGAGAATGACGACAGCAGCTCTCAGGACAGAGCCCTATAAATTTACTCTATAAAACTGCTCTGTAACTATAACTGCACTATAATGGGGTGGGGTGTCTTGTATAATATAGAATTGTTGGTTTTTGCTGTTTGGTTGCTTTGTTTTATATTTGTGGGCAAATAGAAGAGAAACATACAACAGGTGAAGATGTGGCTCTATCTGGCCCAGAGGCACATCCTGATAGACAGTCAATAGGGAGAACTGGTTATATGGCTCCCCAGAATGACTGCGATGTGACTGCCAGCTGTTTGCTCTTCTTTCATATCCTATTGACTTTTCATAATCTTGTATCCCAGGATTGGGCGATGGGGGAAGAGGGGGGGGCTCAAAGTCTGTCTCTGGGGTAGACAAATTACATTTACAACCAACCAATTTACCCCTCCTAGTTTGCCCTGCTGCAGATGGGATGCAAAGCGCTTAAAGGGGAATTCTGGGAGTTGTAGTTTTTTAAACATCTGGTGGGCTACTGTTTGCACACTCCTGGTTTACAAAGACTCAAACCTCCAGTTGGTTGGCTCGGCTGCCTGGGGTTATGTGGGTGTGATTCATCCATTCATTGTGCACACATGGACATTGAGAAGATCAGTATTTGGGGGGAGTGGTTTGGCTTGGGGCATTCCCCTCCCAATAGATATGTGTGTTTATTCCCTAAAGCATCTCAAATTATCTGTGTATCAATCACACAAGTATGGAACAGAGACTTCTGGGTAATTTCCATGTTTTCATGGCTGCTCTCAGGAAAGCTATACCTATTAAAAGGTTTTTACAGCATTCCACAAGCTAAATGCAAAACCAGAATATCAATCACACATGCGCACATATGGAAACAGGGTCACGCACATACACGGGGTCACGCACATACATACAGACACAAATTATTTTTTGGTTGATTGTTCCCCATGGTAACTGTGGCCCTCTGGGTCCCCCAGATGTGGCCCCAGTACAATTCCAATTTGCTAAAGAGAGAGGTTACACTGATCCCATTGTTCCTTGTTGTAGTAGTAATAATAATAATATTATAGTAATATATTAATAATAATAAAATCCTATAATAATAATATAATGTTTTACTCTGGGGCTGACTTTTGTTTTATCCCCTGTTCTCTGTTATGTTGTTGAACCCATTAAACTTGAATCAATGGACAGGCAACATTTCTCCTCTGTTTATTTCCTCTGTAGCATTAATTTGTGCAATTTATATGGCAACCCCAGCTTTTTGTTACTGATCATTATGTTCTCTGGTTCTTTCCTTATTGGCTCTTGCTACACATTTGTAAAATGTTCACTAACTGGTAAAACCTTTTCCATTGCTCTGTATGTAAAACAGGACAGGAGCGTTTACCTATTAATAGACTGACACACAGGACAGGTCATAGGTTACTGAGATGGCGTTTCTGAAAGAAGCTCCTGATTGGTTAAGTCGGTAACACAAATGACAATGAATCACAATGGCCCAGGGGATACTGTCCCCTCCTTGCTTTAGGCCTGTACTCGCCTGTCATATTTTCTCCCATAATAGATCAGCATGTGATGTAAACTTTACTAGCGTCAATGTATCATCCCATGATGCATTATTAAAGGAGTATTCACCGTCGCTAAAGAGCAGACTACATGTTCCATCATCCTTAGTAAGCTACTCATGTTAGCTCAGAGCTAAGCTGGTTAGACAACAATGTGCCTGTTATCAGCTCGGATTATCCGCGTTACCCTCAGCAAAGGTTAAAATAACCTGTTTGAGCAATAAAATCAATTATCCTTCCTCTCTACCAATGTGCAGTATCTTTTTTAAGGGTTTTGGTTACCCATGATGCTTTGTAGGGCATCTGCAGCTCTCGCCATGGTTGGCTGAGAGAATTTAATTGAATGGACAGTGAGGCCTTACAGGGAAGGGGCCAATTTGTGACTAGACCATAACTTGCCCATTTTTTCCCCCTTCCAGATACAATTGGCGCGGATATTGCTGGCTTGGCCGTCACTACTCTTGTTTACATCCCTACTGATTGCCATTAAAGCCGTCCCAGTAATGGTAGAAAAAAATGCCAAGACCGAATATGATCCTGAAGTAAGTATCTTCACCTGTAACCATTTAACTGCCACGGCCCCTCTCTAGTACCTGATGCAAGGGGAAGACTGGGTAGCTTAATATTTGTCCTTTATTTATGGGTGTTACTCCAGCTTCTCTATGCTCAACTCATACTGACACTGGCCCAGTATTTGTAACAGATCTGTCCACAGTTAGTGGTTCTGTACACAGCTGGTTTGATACCCAAATCACAGCCCTAAAGACCTGCCATGGAAATTACCCAGAAGCCTTATCTGTTCTAGGGCTACCTTGCATATTACATAAGGTAAATAATATCCACACTGCTTCACGCATTTATTTCCCAGTAGCGCATAACATTGGTTTCTCCTTAATTGAGAGAAATTAAAAACCGCAAGCGCCCAGTAAAATACGCACGCAAATGGCGACCTGTGACAAAATGGTTTGTCCATACGGGAAAGAAAACGAACCGTAATATGGGCTGTTATATTAAATTACAGGGTGGAAATTCTGAATCTGAACATTAAAAAGCTTAATATAAACAATTCATCTTTGTATAAAGTGCCTGTTCCCTTTTGTACGTGTCACGCTCTGTTCTTATCTGTGCAGACACGCTAGGCTGCATATGGAAGTGCAATTAGAAGTTTCTGCAAACCATTAGCAGATCATTAGTGGCCGTATTCTGTTCCCCTCCAATCAGAGGAGGTTTAAGGCTCTTTCTTCCCAGAAACCACAAAATCGACCTCAATAGTCGTCATATCCTGATAAACTGACACCCTATATAACCTTCATGGCTTTTACACTGGTAACGTCCCTTTCAGAAGGCGATAAAGATTTATTATTTTGATTATTATAGGAAATTGAACATTTCACTCCTATATTATAATAGGGCAGTCCTGGATTACCGTAATTGAGGGGGTGGGGTTGGACCAGTAAATGTTACTTTAAACGGGAATTAGTTTACTTTTAATTATTCTTATTTTAGTTGTGTCTCAAATACATACTATTTATAATATTATATGGAACTGTAATGTAAATTTATATTATAACTTGGAGTATATTGATGGTTTGGGTTTCCTAGAAATAGTTTCTACTATCAAAAGTGTGTCCTATAGTTTTGTGTGAAAAGAAAACCCCACTGGCTTGTAGACTAAATGAGCCATTGTCATTTCCATATAGCACCTTCAGATGGGTGAAAATATTCCCGAGACCCTTTAGCTATTCCCCTAATCTTCCACTGCAGGGCTAATGTCACATTGACACTAAGGCCCCTTTATAGACCTCTAAACTCATGTGACTATTTCCATATATAGAATGATGTCACTTGGACAGAATGAAAGTTGAGCAAACATATTAATCAGCAGCAACCAATTAGATGTTATCTAGCTGCAGTAGACCCAGTAAAAAGCTATTTTCCGATTGGTTGTCACAAATTCATAGCACAGGCAAACGTTAGTACATAAGCCCCCGCTGATTTTTATTTAACAGGGAATAAAACCTTCATTTCTGTGTCGCTCATGTTTAAAAGGGTTAATTTGTAGTTATATAATAATATAATAACCAGATTTGTGCCTTTAGAAAAGTTTGGTTTAGTTTGGCCGTGATGTGGCAGAATATTTGGTTTTCTATAACTTACCCAATTGTATTAGTTATTATATAGTTATTGTATAAGTGTAAAGATCTGTCCTGTACCTAATAACAAATGGAATGTGTGGGATTTGTGTTTAATAACAGTGTTTGCCATCATTGCTAAAGTAACACTACTCAACCCTCAAATGAACTATTCACTTCCTTAATCTATAATTGTATGGGAGGCGGGAGCAAGAATTCCTACCAGTGGTAACGCCACCAGTGACTGCCAGGGATGAAGGGGTCCAGGTAGAGAATCTTGCATGGGGGACTGAACCACTGTAGTATTGCTACAAAAATGTTCACAGGCTCAGATATTCTACTTACTAACCCCTGATCCCTCGCTGGAGGGCCTCATCTCCTCTGCTGTTACAAGCTGGTTAGTTACGAGCACAGCAGCAGAGGATTGATCTGTAACAGCCGCCAGCCATTGGCCGTAACGTCATCATCGCCATGGTAAAGACGGGACGCAGTTTTGTAAGTAGAATATCTGAGCCTGGGAGCATCTTTGAAAGGTAGAAAAAAAGAAAAATGAAAGCGGCGTTTGTGGGGCTGAACTACGAGAGCTAACCTTTTTCTTAGGAGGGTGGAGATGCCTGCAGTGGACATGGTAGAGCCCCCTTTGGCTCTGGGCCCCATAGCAACTGCGGTGGTTGCTATGGTGATTCCTACGCCCCTGGATTCCTATCTCCTTTTTAGCCTAAAAGTGGCCATACATAACGTTCGATGCTGCTAGAACCGCTTCTCCTGATCTTCTATGCGACCGACATGCGTTCGCAAAATGAATGGGAAGATCGGGAGAAGAGATTCCGTTGGATTGAACGAATGTCGCGTGAGTGTTTGGTTGGTTAAGTAATATTGGGTATATGTACGGCCACATTAAGAAAGGTTACTGCCAGCAGCTCAGCTCTTTGGTGGGCATACACATTGGCGATATTGGGTAAATCCCGTTGTGAACCGACAGAATTTAACTAATATCTGCAGTGTGCAGGGGCCAAAACCGACCTACTGTATACCAACTGTATACTTTCCAATTGTCATTTGGAGTCAGGAAGGAGTCATTATGGGTAGGGTATAAAGGTTGGACTAGATGGACGTATGTCTTTATACACCTCCAATACTATGTTACTATGTAACTGTTATACAGACATATGGGTAGGGTATAAGGTTGGACTAGATGGACGTATGTCTTATATACAACCTCCAATACTATGTTACTATGTAACCGTTATACAGACATTATGGGTAGGGTATAAAGGTTGGACTAGATGGACGTATGTCTTTATACAACCTCCAATACTATGTTACTATGTAACTGTTATATAGACATTATGGGTAGGGTATAAAGGTTGGACTAGATGGACGTATGTCATTTACCCTCATATGAGTGGAACCGTATTATTACCATGGAATAATTAACTTCCTCCTAGTGCAGGTGTTATAAATATACAGAGAAGGAATGTTCTGTACACACAATAAGCTATACCCTCATACTGTACTATCTAAGGGAAACACTATGGCAGCTCCCATATGATTAAATACATATATACAGAATTGGCATTTTCTGTGATATCTATTGCTCCATATCCCTAATTAGTCTCTGTGCCATTTACCTGTCACTTGTCTCCCCCAGACCATGAAAGATTTGGAGAATTATGATAAAGAGCGACACAATGAATTTAAACGCTACGAGATGCTGAAGGAACACGAAAGACGAGAATATCTGAAATCCCTCGACGAGGAAACGAAGAAACTGGAGGAAGAAAGATTTGAGACGATGAAGAAAAAGCACAGGGACCACCCGAAAATTAACCATCCTGTAAGTGGGGGTCCGCTAAATCTTCCTGTAGGGCTACAGAGTATGTTGAGAAATATGTTTTCCATATAGTGGCAATAATGCATTAGTGAGGCCAGAGTTGTTGCTCAGGTTTGATAATTATTTGTTATTAAGTATTAATCTGTTAAATGAACCCTATAATAATCAGGAAGTAACAATTAAAGGTAATTAAAGGTGTGTGGAAAATTGTATATAGGTAAGTCACCCCCAAACACCAAAACTGCAATAGTTATAAATCTGAGAGATGTTAGTTTAACCTGAAATGCTGTCTGATGTTCTGTTACCTCTTTCTGCTCCTGGTTCTTATGGTTAGCAGCTTTCATGGATGTGACATTAGGAATCATGGCCAATGACTAAATGCTATTCCCCTAGCTGCTTTCTCTGAGCATGTGTGAGCTTGTAAACCTTCTCTGAGCATGTGTGAGCTTGTAAACCTTCTCTGAGCATGTGCGAGCTTGTAAACCTTCTCTGAGCATGTGTGAGCTTGTAAACAATCTCTGGGCATGTGTGAGCTTGTAAACCTCTGAGCATGTGCGAGCTTGTAAACCTTCTCTGAGCATGTGTGAGCTTGTAAACCTTCTCTGAGCATGTGTGAGCTTGTAAACAATCTCTGAGCATGTGTGAGCTTGTAAACCTTCTCTGAGCATGTGCGAGCTTGTAAACCTACTCTGAGCATGTGTGAGCTTGTAAACCTTCTCTGAGCATGTGTGAGCTTGTAAACCTTCTCTGAGCATGTGCGAGCTTGTAAACCTCTGAGCATGTGCGAGCTTGTAAACCTTCTCTGAGCATGTGTGAGCTTGTAAAAACGCTTGGACGGGAGGCAGAAACCTTTTGATAATCATTTCTCTGCATAAGCTTACATATGTCGGCTTTCTAACTATGTGTTTGAAGGTTGGCAGGTGAATTGCCTGTATATCATTTTTAACATGCCCTTTAACTGAATGCATCTTACAGGGAAGCAAGGACCAGTTAAAGGAAGTCTGGGAGGAGGCGGATGGACTTGATCCGAATGACTTTAGTGCAAAGACTTTCTTCAAGCTACACGGTAAGAAAGGCCATTGGGCATCACTAAGGTTTATGGGGGTTTTCCATGTAGGTCTGAGCTAAGTTGAGACCGATTAGTGTCTAGCGCCACCTGCTGTTTCTAACACGTAGAGGTAAATCTATACATTAGACTTAAATAATGTTTTTCTTTTCTGACAGATTTTCTGCTACTTTTACCCTCACGTCTGTCCACAATGTCTCCTTCCGTCCTGTCAGATAAACTAGATAAGGTCAGTTAGTTAGTTAGTAAGTTAGTTACTTGGGGGAAGGGATAAACGGGAAGGGAGGAGCATGCTTAACCCCACCCCCATTTTTCTTGCACCAACATGTTCACGAGGAGCAAAGAGAAATAAAAAATGTAATTTCTTCTCTTTACAGACCCCAACAATGACGGCTTCCTTGACGAAAATGAACTGGAAGCTCTATTTACTAGAGAGGTAAGAAATGTGTAGAAAGAGGTTCAGGGTGATAAAAGGTTTATACCGACACCCTGGCCTACGTGGCCTTAACGTTTTTGGCACAGATATTTGTAATGAATTTTAACTCTAGGATGTTTAGGATCAATCTGACCTCTGGGGTCTCTCTGATCCGATTACTTTAGCCAATTGGAGAATGTTAAATGACGTCCCGTTTCCTTGTTACGTTTCGTTAGCTGGAGAAGGCGTACAACTCCAAAAACGAGGAAGACGACATGATAGAAATGGAGGAAGAGAGATTACGGATGCGAGAACACGTGATGATGGAGGTAACAGCCGATAACCGTTAGCAGTCACCAGAACATTCCGGCAGTCCGGCTCGCTGCATGGGAGATTCTTTAACCCATTACGTGCAGGGAAAGGATGTTTGTGGATCTGTGAAAAATAATCACCAACCTTCACTTGTCCTTTAATGTCCCTTGTCTCCTGTAGCTCTCTTTTATACATGGTCCAATCTCCCAAACACAAAGAAAAAGGTCCCAAATCAACAAGTATTGCACACGACTGTCCAGGTGTATCCAGTGAGCCCACACCTTCCGACTGCTCAAGCCATGCAGTCATTGGATATCCCCAGGGGTGTCTCTCTAATGAGGCAATATGAGCAAAATGCTCAGGGCGGCACCCCTGCTTAATGCCAAGAGAGGCGGCAGGCAGAGCTCACTTTTTTTTTAGAAAAGTGGCAGGCAGAGCAGAAGGAAAATAAACATTTATTGCGACATGTTTCGGGCTTGCAATGAGCCCTTTCTCAAGTAAGGGTTAGGGTTAGGGTTCTCCTTGCTTGACAAAGGGCTCATTGCAAGCCCGAAACATGTCGCAATAAATTGTACAGTTTGCAGTTTGAATTACTGTTTTGACTCCTCTTCCTATTTGTTATATACGAAAGAAAAAGGTCCCACAGGCTTCTATACATTAACTTCTAACAGAACAAGGATAACGGCACAAAGTTTCTACTTCATCAGGGGCTGGTGCCATGGGCAGACCAACTCTCCTTGTGGCAAGGGACACTGCATACATGGACAGACCACATCTCCCTGGGGTGAGGGGCCCTGCTCACAGGTCTGACCAGCTCTCACTGGGGCAAGGGAAACTGCACACATGGTGATATGGAATCCCTGGTGCTATTAAGGTTTTAAGGGGAGATCACGGCAAAATCTAAAACTTTAAAGGACAACTAAAGCCTCAGAAAAACACTGAACCAGAAGGCAGAACACCTTGATATAAAACCAGTAATCTGTGTCTTACCTGTCATTTTGATACGGGCGCTGGGAAATTTACCTAAATAACATATGGTTTGTGCTTTACTTCCCAGCATTCTAGTATCACACAGTTTGGTCAACGACCATTATATGTTCTGCACACGCTCAGTGCTTAGCTATGGCAGAAACTTGTTACAGTTGGTCACACCCATTAATAATCTCTAGCCAATCCTTTTAGAGGACAGATAAAGCAAGGAAGCATGTGACTGAGGTCAGGAGGTGTGGCCTGACACTGCACATACAGATACTTCATCCAGTTCTTAACAGGCTTACATTTACTTTAATACAATTTACTGACGTGGGATTTTATAGCTTATTGGTGTATTAAGGGGGCTTGTTTTCAGATTCTGATGTATAAAAAATTGGGTTTAGTTCTCCTTTAAGACAACTTCTCTTCAAATATCATACTTTAAGTTCACTTTAATGTTAATTTCACCTCCTAAGTAGGTCTAGGGGTGGGTGTTAGATGGATTGGGTACTATGGCCTGTGGATCTCTAGTGGCCCTGACATTGGCCCTTTCCCATGACTTTTTTTTAGATTGATCTGAACAAAGACCGGCTGATCAGTTGGGATGAATTCATGAAATATACAAATCAAAAGGAATTTCTGGAGGACGAAGGCTGGGAGGTAATAAACCTACTGGGAATGTAGGAAAGGAAATAACTTCTCTCCTGCTCGCCCCGATATTTCTTCCCTTAATCCCGACTTTTTCTCCTTTCCTATTTATTGTTTCTCATACAATCACTTCCTGCTCTCAGCTCTACACAGCCTTTTATATTTAGTTTATCAGACCCTGACCTGCAGAGCTTACAATCCAATTCATATGTCTAACTCCTTGTTTGTTATGTTACCCACATATCTATGGTCCGGAATGGTTCCCGTTTATTGACCTTGGGTTGTATATTGTGGCTTATTTGATGGATTTTGCTGTTTGACTTCCAGACAGTGGACGAGAAGCCGGCCTTCTCAGAGGAGGAACTGCAGGAGTTCGAGAGGCAGTTACTGGAGAACGAGATGGAATTGAAACGGAAAGCGCACGAGTTGCACAAACAGAAAGAGGAGCTTGTGAAAAAACACGAGGTTCACCAGGCCCTAAAGGAGGAACTGAATCAGGTGAATGGGACCCCACTAGGTCTGAGATGTGAATTGTGTGGATACACTATAGTTTAACTGTACAAGCATGCAAGGCCACAGGCTAAGATATATAATAGAAATGTAAATGTTCCCTACAAAGTCAATAAGAATTCTCTCTTTATCTGCAGGTCAAGCAGCACATAGAGGAAAAGAAACAGCAGAAAAACACCCCCGCACCTCCCGTTAAGGACCCGAGTTTAAAGCTTCAGCCACGTGCGTAAATACCGACTTCCCTCTGCATCGTAACATTCTGTGTTTCCATGTCCTGTGTCCTCCACTGTCTCCTTTCTCTGCCTTTCAACTTTCTGTGCAGAACCTAATGGCCATTGCCCAATGTGGTCCATGTGATCTACCTTTAAGTGAAAACCTTAAAGGGCAACTCCACCCTCATAAGAACATCTGTTAGAAAGAACGGCCTCTTTATAATATGTTGATATATCATAGTTTGTCCTATGAATTCATTACTGTATGCCTGCTGTGCTTCTGGATGCCTCATGGAAACTGAGCCATTTAGAAACCTGTACTGAGCCTTTACTGAGCCTGGGCATGCTCAGAAGAGACAGACAGGGGATTAACATTCAGTCATTGGCTGTGATGTCAATTGTCAAATCCATAACTGACAGTTACTAACTGGAAGAACCAGGAAGCAGAAACAGGGGAAACAGGACATTGTGCAGGATTTCAGGTTAAACTTCCGATTGTCCGAAAGTATCGGAAATCCATTCGGAAGAATATTGTGCCGTGTATGGCTTGCTTAAAGCCTAGAAGGGCAGTATGGGTAACATCCCAAAATAATAGGCAACTTACATAGATCAGCAACAAAGATTCCATTTTGTTACCCACGCTGACCTTAAAAACTAAGCATTCTTATTCATAGCAGCTTTACTTAAAGGGCATGTCCACCCTTAAAACAAAAAATGGACACTTTTTGCACATTATTACCTGCATTACTAGCAAGATATTCGAGGATAATTATTGCCTCTATTCTGGCAAATTAAGCTGGCACCTCCCTCCATGCAGTCAATCAAAAATGTGACTATTGACATGATTGACTGCTGTTTCAATTGCTGCCTTCTCTGCACATGCTCAAGCTTATAAAAAGCTCATTGAGCAGATACCTTTACCAGAAAGGAATAGAACTTACCAGTAAATATCTGGTTAGAAATACATGCAATAAACTGGTATAAATAACAGTTGGGGTTGTGGGTAGTCGCCGTTTTTTTTTGTTTTACACCCCGTACACACATTGGGAATGGAAATGATTGAAGGGGAAAGTGCATTTCTGATTATTAAACAGAAGTTTCTCGGTTTACAGCTGAAAGCGCACAGCCCTTGTCTACCGGGCACCTACCGGATTCTGGAATATCTCAGAGTCTCCTGTAACCAACCGGCATTGAAAACTTTTATTTTGTAATTTCTCTGCAAAAGGATTTTCTACCTGCCGGTATTAAGAAACAAATCTCTAGACTGACGCTGCCTTATCAGGGCTGGGAAGGAACAATCGACTTTTCTCCCTTGATTTTCTCCCTCTGGATTTTAGATTATTTTTAAAGCTTAACGAAGATAAAGGGGCTCATTTTTATTACATGGACATTTAGCAGTCAGAATGAGGTTCTGTTTTACTGTCAAAGCCCAAATAAAATAAAGTTTATTGAGGCCTTTTACCTCCTGTCGGTGTGAAATTCTGTAACTTGGGATATCAATACGTTGGGACAATCATTGTTACAAACGCCACATGTGATTTAGGAAACCTTGGAACCCATTTACTATACAACCAGCAATTCTATTTTATTCTGTGTTCTTAAGATAATCCATAGAAAGGATAGAATTCTAGCGCACAGACAATTCTAATTGCTTATTGGCTCCCTCCATAAGGTTCTACTACAAACAGTCTGCTAAACCCTGGATAAATAAAAACAATTAGTTCAATAAGTTGGACAAATTATTTTAAGCCCACTCACCACGTCAAGGTTGCTTTCTTTAACTGGGTCCTAAAATACTGGTACTTTTTTTTGTATGTATTATATTTTTGGTCTCTAGTTGCACTTTAATATGGATGTACAACAGCCCAATTTTCTATATATTGTGCGTTACATTGAAGGTTTGACCAAGCCTTCTGGGAAATTGTACTCCATCCAGAGTTAGGTCATGTGTTCGTTTGAGCAAAGTACTTTAAACTAGAGAGTCAGCTTCAAGCATCCAGGCCACACAGGATAAGCTGTCAGCTCATGTAGCCAAAAAGGCATATATTGTTCCTTAAAGGGCAACTCCACCCTCATAAGAACGTCTTTTAGAAAGAATGGCCTCTTTATAATATGTTGATACAGTGGTGTGAAAAACTATTTGCCCCCTTCCTGATTTCTTATTCTTTTGCATGTTTGTCACACTTAAATGTTTCTGCTCATCAAAAACCGTTAACTATTAGTCCAAGATAACATAATTGAACACAAAATGCAGTTTTAAATGATGGTTTTTATTATTTAGTGAGAAAAAAAACTCCAAACCTACATGGCCCTGTGTGAAAAAGAAATTGCCCCCTGAACCTAATAACTGGTTGGGCCGCCCTTAGCAGCAATAACTGCAATCAAGCGTTTGTGATAACTTGCGCCGAGTCTTTTACAGCACTCTGGGGGAATTGTGTCCCACTCATCTTTGCAGAATTGTTGTAATTCAGCTTTAGTTGAGGGTTTTCTAGCATGAACCGCCTTTTTAAGGTCATGCCACAACCTCTCAATAGGATTCAGGTCAGGACTTTGACTAGGCCACTCCAAAGTCTTCATTTTGTTTTTCTTCAGCCATTCAGAGGTGGATTTGCTGGTGTGTTTTGGGTCATTGTCCTGCTGCAGCACCCAAGATCGATTCAGCTTGAGTTGATGAACAGATGGCCGGCCATTCTCCTTCAGTAGAATTCATGGTTCCATCTATCACAGCAAGCCTTCCAGGTCCTGAAGCAGCAAAACAACCCCAGACCATCACACTACCACCACCATATTTTACTGTTGGTACGATGTTCTTTTGCTGAAATGCTCTGTTACTTCTACGCCAGATGTAACGGACACGCACCTTCCAAAAAGTTCAACTTTTGTCTCGTCGGTCCACAAGGTATTTTCCCAAAAGTCTTGGCAATCATTGAGATGTTTTTTAGCAAAATTGAGACGAGCCTTAATGTTCTTTTTGCTTAAAAGTGGTTTGCGCCTTGGATATCTGCCATGCAGGCCGTTTTTGCCCAGTCTCTTTCTTATGGTGGAGTCGTGAACACCGACCTTAATTGAGGCAAGTGAGGCCTGCAGGTCTTTAGATGTTGTCCTGGGGTCTTTTGTGGCCTCTCGGATTTTGTGGCCTCTCTGTGGTCTTTTGTGGCCTCTCTGTGCTCTTGGTTCATCACTGTTCCATGTTTTTGCCATTTGTGGATAATGTCTCTCACTGTGGTTCGCTGGAGTCCCAAAGCTTTAGAAATGGCTTTGTAACCTTTACCAGACTGATAGATCTCAATTAAGTTATTTTTTTAACGTATTTTATAAGGGGGGCAATGACTTTATCACACAGGGCCATGTAGATTTGGAGGTTTTTTTTCTCATTAAGGGCACGGCCACACTGAAACGCAAACGCAAACGCAATAGCATGCGATTTCATGTGCGATTTTCGTTGCGTTTGCGATTTCTTCAATAAGTATAGGAAAACGCATGCGATTGCTATTAAAAATGCAGAACGCAAAACGCAATCGCATCGAAAAACGCGCGTTTTTTTTTGCGTTGCCGCGTTTTCAATAATTTTGAAAAAGCGCAATCGCAAAAAAAACGCAGCAGTGTGGCCTATCCCTTAATAATAAAAACCATCATTTAAAACTGCATTTTGTGTTCAGTTATGTTATCTTGGACTAATATTTAACGGTTTTTGATGAGCAGAAACATTTAAGTGTGACAAACATGCAAAAGAATAAGAAATCAGGAAGGGGGCAAATAGTTTTTCACACCACTGTATATCATAGTTTGTCCTATGAATTCATTACTGTATGCCTGCTTATGCTTCTGGATGCCTCATGGAAACTGAGCCATTTAGAAACCTGTACTGAGCCTGGGCATGCTCAGAAGAGACAGACAGAGGATTAACATTCACTCATTGGCTGTGATGTCAACTGTCAAATCCATAACTGACAGTTACTAACTGGAAGAACCAGGAAGCAGAAACAGGGGAAACAGGACATTGCACAGGATTTCAGGTTAGACTTACACCTTTCACATTTCAAACTATTACCGTTTAGGGTTTTGGGGGGTGATTTACCTGTATGGAAGTTTTCATTTTAGGGCTGGACTTGCCCTTTAAGATAACCATACATGGGCAGATGTTCTTCCGATCGGATTTCTAATCGAGTGCAATGATGGGAAATCCAACGGGAAGTAACCCTTGAAGCCTCCTACCTTAAGGCAACCATCTTTCCTAAGATGTCCATTTGAAATCTGGAAAGAGATGGGGACTGAAAATGAGGTCAGTGGGGAATTTTTCTGTCTGGTCTGATCTTTATTTTTCCGATTGTCGAGCAGTTGATTGGAAAAGTTCAAAATGGTTTTTGGCTTTTTGAGGGATCCTATGAATTTGATTGGATCACTCGAAAAGTCGATCCCAAGGCTTAAAGGTGACCACATATATGTAATGACTATGTACAGTGGTGCCCTCTGTGCTGATAATGGCTGACAGAAATTTTACCAACACATTGAGGGGGTAACTATCATTGGTCTCATGGCAGTAATGTTCCCCGGCACTAATACTGTATCACTACACTAGGGAGGGTAATATTCTCTTGGGCACATAATACTGTATCACTACCTATGGAGGGTATATTCCCTGGTACTAATACTGTATCACTCCACTAGGGAGGGTAATATTCCTGGTACTAATACTGTATCACTACACATGGAGGTAATATTCCCCGTACTAATACTGTATCACTACACTAGGGAGGTATATATCCCATTACTAATACTGTATCACACTACACTAGGGAAGGTATATTCCCCAGTACTAATACTGGTAT
>JAACNH010002360.1:0-41216 GCA_019447015.1 Hymenochirus boettgeri
TTACAGGTCAGTGGGGGCTGTGCTGACAGTTACAGGTCAGTGGGGGCTGTGCTGACAGTTACAGGTCAGTGGGGCTTTATTAATAACCCACAACAAGCTAGATTATCCAGTTAAAAGGTGATGTGAACTGTCTAGAATCCTTCCGACTGCACAGAGGCACCGCCAGGGATGTCCACTTTCTCCCTCCTGTTTGCGCTTGCAATCGAAATTTTAGCACTAAAAATTAAACAAAAACACTCAATAAAAGGACTTTGCTGGGGCCATACGAGGAAAAAATTGGCTTATATGCAGACGAAATCCTATACGACATTCATATTGTACTTGACGCCAGCTATTAATCACAATCAACGAGTTCTCCCCGAGATCGGGGATGTTATTAATTGGGAGAAATCCTACATTCTCCCACTAGATGATAAAAACCAATACGAACATACCACTGCCACCTATATCTATAGTCAATGAATTCAAATATTTAAGGAGTATATATAACTAAATCAACTAATTGAATCAGTTAACCTTAAGACAGCACCACTATTGAAATTCATCAAAACCAAACTACTACACTGGAAGTTCTCCCATTAAACACAGAAGATGAAAACCAACCGCAATATGAACTCAGGCTGCCATACTAGGTCACAGGCAAAATATCAAGCATACATAGCAGATCCGGAATGCCATATAACAGGACAGGGGTACTACAATCCATAAACAGGGATGTCAGAATCTGGAAAGCCACAAATAAATTGACGACAGTTAATACAATATCAAATGAGACCCGCGTGGAACAAACCAATACATATCCGCAACTGGCACAAATGCATGAAGCCAAGCAAGTGGGAAATATATGGAAGAAACACTTTTGGTCCATATTACAACGGCATTGAACTTAAAATCCTTCTCCCATTGATGGAAACAATTGCGAACTTCCACCACTCCTACCACTTTATATTACAACTAAGACACTGCCTGCGAGCTGAATTTATAGAGAACAAATACAACCAGAAATAACTCATATCCGATTCAAATGGCTTTCTTAAAAAAACACATAAGAAGGGCTGGGATCTAATCTATTACCAAAAATTTTCCTACAGGCCAGCCACTACGACAAAACTACTGACAAAAAAAAAATAAATGGAAAACTAAATAATACCAGAAACTAGACCCAGAAGATCTGGATATTATCCTACAATCACACAATCTAGTATCTCCCCAGCATCCACACACTAGATTGATACAAATGTATATAACAATCAAGACGTTCTGCTCCGGAAACAACTAAGGGCATGTCCACCCCCAAAAACTATAATCCCCAACTACTGGCCCCAACATTGTAGTGTAGTTTACCCCAAGTCCCAAACTAACCCCAGGAGGGATAGCAGGACTCTGCATGCTATCTTGCCTCCGGTAGATATGCCGATGCGCACTGCAGCCCTCTCCCCCATCCATCTCCCTCCCGTTATACTATACCACCCCTAGCGCAAACCCACTTAATAGCTGCTCCCCATGTCCCCAGCCCCAACCGCATATTTTTTTTTTCAAAAAGCTCCCCAAAACTCTTACTGACTCTCCGCTTTCCTCCGCTGCCACTGAATAACGGCAAAAGCCGCGTCCGTGATTGGCTGCCGCTCAGCCAAATCACAGAAGTGACTCGAGTCCCGCCCCTCTGCTTGCATTCTCGCAAAAATGAACATTCCCAGTTATACTTACCAAAAAATGATTATCAGAACTTATGGAATGATAACATCTTTTTGGGTTGAAAGGGCAAGCCCGAATAAATTACAACAAGCCACAAAATAGCGCAGGCTAGTGATCCCCAACTTTCGGGTATTTATTTGCTGGACAATTAAGATATATGGCACATGGTTAATTCCAAACAATACTTGGGAATCCTCCCGACATATATGTACGTCCTCCAGCTAAAGGGATTAATGTAAACCAGAATCCAGGGGCGTATGATCAGAGACAGGTGACGGTTTGGTAGTTCCCAGCGGATCAGGTCCAAGGTAAGAACACGTTTTGGCTTATTTTTACCCCATGATAACTAGTCGTGTGAACGGTGTTGATATTTATACATGAGACAGGTTAAAAGGGAAAACCTCAGTTTCGTGTTTCTGTAGGTGGACTCTGGTGAGGTAACGAGTTCTGTGTGAACTGGTGTTGATATTTTCTTGTTGGTTATCCACAGAGACAGAGACAGGTTAAAGTAAAAGACAAGAGGTTTCCTGTCTTCGTGTTCCGTAGGTAGGTTGGATAATTAGATAGTTCATAGTCTGTTGGAGAAGACTACTGTAATAATAAACTCCGTGTGCACATTAAACTGGTCGAATGGGTAATTCAAATTGTAGTATTGAGATATTCCGGAAATGACGATGTATCAGTATGAGCTTGTTAGATAAGAACACAAGTATTTGTGCAAATGGATTGACACTTGATTTGATGGTACCGTAATGAAAATTTGTGTGACAAGGGATATAGTCAGGGCGATTTGAAAGCCGCAGCAGAACTCAGACCAAGAAAAAAAAAACAGTTAGGATTACCAACCATAAAAGGCTTGAGGCATTCAATAGGTGAAAAAATCAGGAAAAATCTAAGAATACTAAAAGGTTTGTGCAACAATGTTCTTAGACAAAGAGGGGACAATTTAATTTGTATGGCTATGCAAACATTGGCGGAAACCTATATAAAGACCATCATAGATACCCCTCCTGGAAGTCCCCAAGTAAAGACTGAGGGAAGTTTGTGAATTCAGTAAATCCCATTTATTAATAAAAAAGAGGGTCCCCCCATCCCAGACCAGATCCCATTCTTAAAAGTGACTTGCCATAATGATTAGGTGAATCGGACATAATATATTGAGGGTCATTCCACTAGATAATAAAGGTATGTCAGATGGCTTATCCTTAACAACACAAGTTCCAGATCCCTGAACTGGAGGAAAATGGCCCAAGAATACTATGTTGATTTATAGACCTAGATCTTTGGAGGGATGTCTGAAGAGCAACATAACTAAACCCTAAATAAACTAAAAAGTTTAATCTGACATAGTGGATACTATGAGGGTTAATTTATAATTTGGAACAGAATTGAAAAAGAATAAGTTAGCAATAGGAATATTGGGCCAGACTGGCATAGGATATGAATAAATTAGGTTGTTAGGGAGCAGGTGGATGCTGCTTGCATGGTTTATAATGCAGAGTAAGTAACGTAAAATATCAGGTTGGAAGCTTTACTAAATGGGGATTTCAGAGAAAAATGAGACCATGAGCGAATTGCGTCAAATAATAAATCAGTGTATCAAAAGGAGTCAGTTTATATTATGTTGCTAGATTAACTGAGTTTCAATAATTATTGTGGAATAGAATTCCTAAAACCAAGTAAATGGTTATTTATTGAAAACCTTATGAAAAACAATTTAAAAGAATGCATTGTTAGTTCACTTAAGTGGTCTTATAGTAAGATAGAACCAAAATAACTATAGATTAGCACCTCTTATTGCTATGATTAAATATGCAGAAAAACCATTTTCTACGAGAACAAAAAGGGAAAAGATTCAAGTATTTGCTGTGGATGAAAGGAGGGAAGCGTATGTGATTCAAATGAGAGTGGAGGTTATTAGAAGCAAGAAAAGTCAGCGGGGGAAAAGCAGACTGGAAAGAAAATGGTAATGTGAAAGAAAAAAGGGATGTGAGATGTGTACACTGTGGTACAATTCGGCATTTCCCTTGTTGACCGCAGTCTGAAAGAAAAAGAAGAGTTATGAATAGGAGGGGAAAGCAAAAGCAAGTTCAGTTTGAGGTAGTAGAGAATGTAGGCATAAATAAAATATTGGACGTATTAGCTTGTTACTTGAATGAACTTCTGTAAACTGAAACAAAAAACCTGATTTGTTTTTTGTGGAAGGGATAAATGTAAACCTTTTAATGTGATTCTAGAAATCAACAAAGGATAACCAAAGTCAATAACTTTATATGAAATATTTTCTAGAAATTGTATCTGAAAATTCATTAAGAATGATCACATACCGTAAGTGTAATTGTTAATATGTATTGTGGGAGGGTTTGTGGAGGAAGCATGGACTGTTTAAAGTGATTATGTAATACATTTTTAACATATCTTAGCAAAATATTTTATTGTATGAATTAAATTCTGAAAGTGTAATATGCCAATTTAAGTACAAAAGGTAAAACATTCAGAAAGAACGGTTTATTACGGATTAGGAACTCTCAGTTTTATTGTTTTTATACAATTTTAAATAGTCCTATTCATATTTATTGACCGATAGTTTATTTATAGGAAAAATATGTATTGTCAGTGGACTGGATGTGAAAGCCATTGTATTGTCCAATAAACATTCCGAAGAAAGTATGGCATTGTATATGATTTTAACATACCTCTTATTCCGATCAGAAGTATCAAAAAACATGTACACTTTAAGCAAGTTTTCTTTGACACTGGCACCCTGTTTTGACGGTAGGCGAGTCGCTGTGTGCCACTGTGTCCTTGCCACTGAGATCCAACTACTTTTTGGGATCTGTTTAGCTCCCTAGGTGTCCATTGCAAAAAGAAAGAAAACGAGAGAAGTGTTCATTTGGAAGAATGGTTTCCTGAATGGCCAAAATGACTCCCGCTGAAAGAAAAGTTTAATTATATTGTGTGTAGCCTGTAAAATGATTTTAAAAACTATATGTGCACTGAAATCCATCTTCCATAACAAATGGGGTTTTGATATTTCGGCATAAACCTTTTCAGTAGAATTATTTAAATGTATATTAAAATTCAAGGATGTAGCAGACATTAAGGTAATAGGTTTAGGGTAATGTGTAGTGTTTTATTTGAGATACCGTATACCACTTGTTAAATATGTAGGATGAAAGGCCTATGGCGAACATCAGAATTATTTGTGGCGAAAAGATAAGTGATGTTGGGTTGATTTTGGGTGTATATAAGTCTTAAAATTTTGCAATTAAACTTGAAAGGTCCTGTGACATTTAATCCAATGCACAGATTGACCATGGAAATGATCTCACAAAAAGGGTTTTCCCAGAGAGTGATTTCAACGCTGTTCCCTTTTAAACCAAATAATTTGACTTGTTTTTATTGATGGGTCTTGAAAAGAATCCATATACTATAGAAGGATATGCTGTGTTTGATATTTCCACAGGGAAGCCATGATACACAGAGGGTCTTATTCTACATTACTACATGCTATACAATTGTCCTGTAAGTAGCAATCTGCAAGTAGGTATATAGCACTCATGAAAAACGCTGACCACATTTTATGAGGTGGTTTGCTGATGAGACTGCTAAGTCCGCAGCTCGAAAACTATTGAGTTTTTTGGAAATTTATATTAGACCTTAGTCTTTAATAATAAATTGTTATAGCAAATGCAGTCCTGTGCTCTTAACACAGAGCTAAATGAGTTTAATAAATTGTGAGTATTTTTATATTAGTGTTCAATTTCCCTCTATCTTTGTGGCCTTTTTTGAGCCATGGTCTCAACAGGAGGGATGTACATATTAGTAAACAGGTGTTTTACAAATAAAAAACAAAAAAACAATAAGATTTGTTTGTGGCCAATGCATAAGTAATGTTAGCCACCAGTTATTAGTATGTTAATGGTAAATACTCAATTACTGTCTACCTTATGTGAATAGTGTTATGCTTCTAAAGGTTTACCTGTAGTTTGCATGGATGTTTAATTGAATTTATTTTACAAGGGGTAAAAGTTGTTAATTTTCGGAACAAATTCAGGTACAATTAAAAATCACGTGTATATTATCCCCAACCCACAAAGGAATCTTTAAATTAAATTACATACTAATGGATTAAACCCCTTTTTTAAAGATCGCATAAAAAAAAAGATGTTCTGTTTCAACCAGAGCTGAAACCATTCTCTAGAGCTGATTATATGCAAAATTGGTACCAAGCAAGGAGGTGTTCTCATTAATCCTCTTTACAGGTTACAAGTGGAGGGACCAGTGCAAAGTGTAAAGCAGGAGTTGGTGCTAAAGGTGATTGGAAGTATTCCTGACTACCCTCACTATTGTGAAGTTGCGGAGAGAATTCTGTGATTTCACTTGTCATACTGTAAAACTGGTTAAATCATTGTCTAGAGGGACAGATTCAGGGACTCTTCCAATGGGCCCTGAGCACATAAGTCTAACTACCAAAGGGGGGCCAGTCATAATAGAGATCGTCTCGTCTCAACCTCAGTGAAGGAAAACAAACTGTGCCAAGTAGGCGGCAGGGGAGAAGTATAGAAGGACTAAGGGAAAGATGATTTTCTAACCTTTGAGCAGGCCAGTATGGCTGCGTGGAAGGGCCAGATGTTGATTATACTTTAACATTGTCCGTACTATTGTATTTTCTATACTTTTCCTAGATAAGTATAAAGAGTCATTTTACCAAAGATTTAATAAAAAGGCATGGTACAGAACAAAAAATATATTATGAACATGAGGAGTATGTCTGGTATACAGGTAGTCATTCATGGAAAACGGGTGGTCATTAAAATTGTCTGCGTGATGTGATCGATTGTGTTGTGTGATTTACAGCTAGGTATTCGCCCTCTGTAACAAATATTTATGGGCACATCCCAAACTTGGCCCTCGAGCTTCCCCGTGCGGGGCTGGAGCAGGTCTGGTGGTCAACTGACCCAAAGAGTAGCCACTGGTCAGGCGATATAAAAATCAGAAGCAAAGATAACCTTGTAACGGAAAAGCCCCTATTCCAAATGTGAATTTAAGCATACCCGTCTTCCGATAAAGGATGTATGGGCTTGGAGTGACAGTTACATTAACCATCAGTGTGCACAGGTTGCAATGTGTATCAACCTGTAATAGGACTAAGGGTTCCCTTCAGCAGTTTTATGTGTATATTCAGAAAACTATACTTGTTCAATAAATCAATAAATGGCCGTGATATGAGAACTATTCCACAAGCCTTTTGTAAACATTATGTTGATAAATGAAAGGTATAAATCCACATGGTTTCTTGGAACATAAAATTGCTGTAGCTGATGTTTGGTGATATATGGATACAAAGTTGTGCATCCCAAACTTCCAAAGGAATGGAGAGGGACCTGTTCTGTAACCCAACTGTGTTGCGTTTTATTCTTTTCTTTCAAGAGGTCCACAGATTACGAAGAGGATCGTTGCGAAAACACCTAAAAACTCCATGTTACAACGGCGTCACAGAAGACAGAAGCGGCATTCCGGTCATTTGATAGGTGTATATCGATTCATATGAGTGCCACAAGTTGTACCGATGAGTTTTAAAGCCAGTAGAATCAAGTTCTTGCAGGTTGGATCCAATGTTTTCTGGGGGTAACTATAAATTAAGAATGTCGATGATTAAATATTTTATATAACAGCAGGAAAGAAATTGTGTGACTATACCAATATGCAAGGTATCGCATTGCCGGACAGAACAGTCTGGGCTTTGGATAGGTTTCTAGATGAAGAAGGCTGTGGTAGGTAAGACATTGCTGTACTTTCAGAACTAACACACAGCCCAGATGGAAGTATACTTGTGCATTGGAAGACTATCAATGCTTATTGACAAGCTTGCTGAAATTTCTGGTGAGTAAGATGCGAGTGGGGCTATCTCCACCAATGTACCTCTATATTCGATTCAAAGACTTATGACTCTGCCATTACCAAGACGATGTTTAACAGCTTGAAAACTCTTTTTGACCAAGGATGTGTTAGACTGCTGTGGTGAAGCTTTCAAGTGTTTAAAATAGGCTCAGTTTATGATTAACTATAAGAAAAAGTAATTCTACAGTTTATATGATGATATTTACGTATTCGGAGTATGCTCATAATAAAAGTATTAACAGGAGGGAAATGTTAAAGAAGTACTTTGTTAACTGGTCTTTATATCTTTCATAATATTTTTATTACAGTTCTTATGTGCTTTTTAGAACCAGCCTGCTTAGCCTTGTAAAAAGATAAATAGTGAGCTGCTTCTACAGGATCTGGCCTAATCACAGAAAAGCATTAATAAAGAAATAGGCAAGCTCATGTTGAGAAACAAAGTTTGTTAGATATTAGTCATAATATCAAGCAAGGCAAAATACTGAGTAAGAATAGGGTGGGTTACAGAAGGGGGAAAAACAAGCCTGTTATAATTTGCTGTTACAGAAAGATTAGTCACTCGCTTAGCCAGCTTGCGGGATTGCTGTTCTGCTGATATTGTCTCCTCGCTGCGATGTAATAAAGAAATCTTGCCTTGAAACGGATGATGTCCGTTGGTCTTTGTGAGAGAATTCGTTTAACACTGATCCCGAAAACACGCCCTTTGGCACATCAATCTTTCCCGCAACTAGCAAACTCCCATGCTATCTGGCCTGGGAGACCAAGGGGGGTACATTAATTCGGTCAATCAACATCATTGAAAGAGATGCAAATTAAAGTCTTTGTGAAGATATTGCGCCCAAGATAAGCTACACAGCGAACATCTTCTACAGAATATTTCCAGCTGAGGACTGTGGCATACGGGAATTCCCTGTTAAAGCATCTGATAATAGGAGTTCTAAAGACCCAAGGACTGGCCCAAGCCGATATACCCACCTCATCATGCTCAAACTGATACGCAAATGTCAAACAATTACTCCAACTTTGGAAATACACCAATATTCCAGATCTCAAAATGAAGATTGGACGCGAAATCAGATCGGCACATGTTAGTGCCTCCCAGTCAGCCAACAATGGACTGATACAATTATATATTACTCACCAAGCCTACCTAACCCCAGTAAGACTCCATCAGATAGTACAGCACAAACCCCAACCCACAACGTCCAAAATGCTAAAGAATGAGTGATATCTGGACCTTATTTGGAATTCAAAGATTCGATCTGGAAGATGTCGTACAAACTGATATTCTGCGTGAAGGCACTTTTCATGGCCCGGAAAACTATAGTACAAAATGGGTGGCCGCAAACCCCCTACAGTTAAAAACCTGGAGTGAAATAATTAAATAGCTTTCCATTCATGCCTCTCATCTAATAAACATAGGCAATGTCCAAGGGAATTCAGAAAAGATGGAATGTGTGGAATGATCTCATCCAACAATAATGATAGTCCCTGGTAGGAAGGTCGGCGGGACAGGGGTGGGCTGCGGGGTGGGTGAGGCACGATCTTCTCCCTGATCCTTCTTTATTTTAAAAAATATACCGTAAGGTATGTTGAATATATTCTGTCAAACCATAGACAACAGTGTTGATTCCTATATACAGAAGAGTTTGATGTAAAACTATTTACAATTAATAGTGCAGTGGATATGGATCTATGTAAAAAGTAATTGCATGGGATACGTTTGATCAGGACATGTGGGAGATTGACATTTTGTGGGTTTTGCTGCAAGTGGGTTTAGGTAGGATTTTAACCTTTGAATCATTCTGATTTATTTTAACAAAATCCCTAAAACAGACAGTTTTTTTGAATTACTGTCCGGAATTCTTCATGTATGTATAAAAGCTTGGAAACTTGCGGTTTGATTGAATAAGAAGAAAGCTTGTTTGAAATTACAGAGCAGTTAGTTGATTTTTTTTCTGGAATTGACACTTGTGCACATGCTTTCCATTTGAGTAGTGGTGGCCATGCACCCACACATATGGCATATGGTAACTTTTTTTTTCATTAGTGGGTTTTGGTAGGATTTGTAACTTGAAAACTTTTTATTTTTTCGAAAATCTGAGAAGTGCCACCGGTGATAGCGAAGTGTGTAGATTTGAGAATAGTATATTTTGGGGGGGTATTTTCGAGGTGTAAGAGGGTTGTACATTGAAAAATTCTGGAAAGGTGCTGTTATGGGCCACTGCACATGGCTCACGTGTGGTCGTTGATACTTGACAAGTTTTTTTTACATGACATGGGAATTTGTATGATTTTAACTTTTTGAAATGTATTTTTGTATATTTTTCCAAAAATCGGGTATAAAGCGAAAGTTCTAACACAACAAAAACTGCACCATTGATGGTAATGCATAAAAGCATCCACTGTTGCCAAATAGCATAAGGGGGTGTGTATTTTCTAAGAATATAGGTTTTGGGAGGGTATTTCTAGTATAGAATAATCTAAAAATTGCTTGTAATTGGGACACTTGTGCTCACTTGCGGTAGCGATTCCAAGCGTCCGCGTGTGGTAAAATACTATATGGCAAATACCGTTTGATCAGGACATTGGGAGATGAATACTTGGTAAATTTTTTTACATTTCTTGGGATTTTGGGCTATATTTCTACTTTGTTTGCTTTTCCGAATTTTTTTGAGAAAATACTCTCTAAAACTGGTGGATTTCTACGAACGAAAGTGCTGCACCACACAATTGATGTCATGAATGAAACATTACTACAGAATTACACGACCTACAGGTGTGTAGATTCTAGAAATTTTTGTGGGGAAAAAAACTGAGCCTGTTCAATTAGGAGTTGGACTGAATCTTTTTTGCGTTTTTGGCCAACATGTGCATGTCTCATGACTATTTGCTTCCACGGCCCCGCATGGGATACCATGCATATGGCATTACTGTTGTTATTCAGAAATTTGTGAGATTGATATTATAGTAAACAATGTATTTACATTCCATGAAAGTTGTGGCATGGATTTCCTACCCTTTGAAGTTGTTTTATTGTGTCATTTTTATCTATAAACAGTGATAGACTCTACGAAGAACTGCACCCACACCATTGATGGTATGAATGAACAAAGTACAAAAAAGCATTGCGTAGCTGAAGGTGTGGTAAACATTTCAGGAATATATTGTTTGTCAGGGGTATTTCCTGAGTTATGGGGGGTGTTGTGGAAAAACTTGCATACTGTTGCATTTTTTTTTTTTTTAGAAAACTGCAAAAAACTTCTATGAGACTGGGCCACGAAAACACCATTGGTGGTATGAATGAGACGAACGACAAGCGTACATAGTGAAGGTGTGTCAATTACAAAAACTATTATGGAGGTTTCCTGAGTTTTTACAGGGGTGTGTTTTGTGGGAAAAACTAGCGGAGGACTGTTCTTCAAATACAGAGTGTGGCTAAATTGTTTGCCGTTACCCAGAAGACGGTACTGTGGCATTTGTCCCCTAGGGTTTGTTAGTTTGTAAGCCATATCTCTGGGTACATATCCAGGATAATAGTCGTCATACTGTTTATATTCAGGAGGGTAAGTATAGGCTAATCCATATTGGCTTTTGAACTTGTCTCCACAGTTTTTTTAGCTGAAATTCTTGGATTTGACTTTGTGCTCTGATATACAGTTGAAAAAAAACGAAAATGTTAGAAAAATACTTACAATGTAAATATCTTCACCCAGGTATTGCATTTTGATCGAAACTTAACGCCCCCCCCTCCTCAATCATGTGGGTAGTGATTTCTAAAAATCTCTCATTTGTGGGATAATTTTAGTTAATTTAGTAGAATTCAATGTTAACAAACAGAAGTGGTTATTACATTTCAATTTTGTTGTGTAACTATTCTTGAAGGTGCATTTTAAGTGGGGGTGCGTCTCCTTACAGGAAAAGTGGGAGTACCTTACTATACTCTTGGTATCAGTTGTTACGCTAGAGTTCAGAGTTTTTAGAAACCGTAAATTTTGTGTCGCAAACCAGTAAGATAACTAAACTAAAATGGGGAAATAATAGAAAATTTTGACGGTTTTAACCCCCTAATTTCAGTAAATTCCAGGAAAGTTACAAAAATTCTGTGTCCCCACCCTGTTAAAGTCGCACTTTGTGCTGAAAAAACAATGTATAATATTCCTCATTTACTGCAAGGTTTCCTATCTGAAATTAAGTCTAAAAAAAAACGATGAGGGAAAAATTAATTAACATTCTTTGCTGGCACTGAGGGAAACAAATTGAAATTCTACTGTGCACTGAAAGGGTAAATTGTATGTTATAGGCAGAATACCTGACCAGGAATGGCTCTTCTGTGCTGGGCCAATACATTGGTGGCAGCTGCTTTCCACTCCCCCACAAACTATCAAGCATCTTCACTGCACGCGAAGAGGATGTTGCTTTTCTTGTTTTTGGGTATTTTGCCTTTTGAATGACCATTTGCTGCGTTGGTGCACTTTTTGTTTAAGCAGTCTCTAAAGTTCATCTTAATTTCTCCTGAACCCACCTCCGCTACATATGGGATGACAATGTTCTTTCTTGCCTGTGCTTACCCTTCACTGATGGTTATTCATGTCTCTTTCTTTCCTTCTACAGTTTTTGACAAAAGGCCCAGTCAGGATAATCCACAAGTTTTGCAAGGTACTTTAGTGGGTTTTTTTCACGTTAGCCTTCCATCTCTGTGTCTTAATAGGTATTTTATTCTGCTTGTTGTCTGTTAGGGTTAAGTAATAAAGCCATGCACCTGCGATCTAAAGGGTGGTGCGAGTTAAATATCAATACACCTACTGGTTTGTGTGGGGTTTAGTTTTTTAGTAAACCTCTATTCCAGTTATTAACTATTCGGGTGGTTTTCGGTACAACCTCTACTTCCAGTTTACTATTCGAGGATGACTTCTACCAAGCAGCAGAAAAGCCAGTGGGGTTTTGCACTTCATCCCCTTGGTATCTAAATATTTCCACGTTTCTCGCATGTAAAGATGTCACGATGGGGATCCCATGAGCGCATCCATTTTTTGTTTTAGACCTATTATATTAAGTCCAGTAGGACACACCCTGTGTGTTGGTTCGTTCTGCTGGCAATGGGTGTTTGTTTGACGGCAAGCCAATCAAAAAAAAATCAAAGAAAAAGTATCCCCCTAATAATATTACCCTTATACCACACATAAACGTCAGTAACAACGGGGCAATATGGAGGTAATAAATATAATTATTTTTAGAATGCATTAAAATATATAGAAAACAAGGCACACACTTTAAACATGCATAGAGATAAATGGGAATCATACTGGTATACAGATACACTACAAAACACAAATAGGTGGGGGCGGGTGGAGGTGGTTAATATTCATAACCACTCCCCCCTTATCACTTTAACTGGTGAGAGTAGGTATATGCAGAGGGTTACAAGCATGCCCCCTCACACCAGTACAAAATATGCAAAAGTGGACATTCTAGTTTGGATCCCTATATATGTGCATGTGTGAAATTCCCAAGGAAAAGTAAGCAAAAAAGTGACTGGATCCCACATCTAGCAACACATAGAGACTCTAGGCTGGAAAGCAATCAGGCCAAATAGTATGCCCTAAAAGAGTTGGCCTGTATTACACCAACTAACCCCGTAAACTCGAACACAAAGCATCCGGGAGGATCAGGCAGCCAGGAAGGTTGCGCGGGATTAGTAGCAGCAAGTGTACAGGATTAAAACAATCTATCAGACGAAAGAACCCAGCGTATTCATAGCGCACCAATAACATATCAAAATCATAGTGGAAATGTTGACTAGAATGTCACACAAAAAACATAGTTTCTATCTGCAAATACTTGTTAGTAGACTCCAGGGAGTTCTGGACAGATGTTTAGGATTCCAACAAGGAGGGCCCTGGAATGTTGGCCTTGGTATTTTATTAATACCACCTTTGCATGTTACATAGTTGTAGCTGCTAATATTCTAAGACTTTAGATCTTTGGTCTCGTGAATATTCCTTCTCTTGTGTATCATACTCCCGTGCCTCCCAGTGTAGAGGATGATGATCATTGTCTGATACAATTACTTAACCTTTAGAAACATTTTAGTAAGTCTACAGTTGTATGTGGGCCTTTTTTCTAAACCTATGCAGCTCTGTATATATACTGCAGGGAATAGCCTTTGTTTGCTGGCATTCGAGGTTTGAAGTGCAAGGCAAAATTATATTTTTTTCCCTTTTCTTTCTATGATTCCTCGCACAGAGGCTTCTCCTCACCTGTTGCAGTGTACCTGGTCAAGTCAGCCAAAGTTCCAAGTAAGAGTAAGTGGGATTCTTATTTTGATTTCTGAGTGTCAAAGTCTTTATATATACGTAATGCTGTACTTTCAAAAACAAGTACAAGGTTCTCAGGATATATAGCTCTGATTTCGAAACCGAAAAAGTGGTAATGGGGCCTTTGCATTTTAAAAAGTTATCTTCTCACTCCACTATAATTAAAACCTTTTACCATGTGAAGGTTAAAAGGTTTTAATATTAATTAAGTACCATCGCACCCATAACCACCAAGTTAATTTGTAAAACATCCCCAGAAAGGTTACTTACAGACCTTTGATGTTCAACGCTAGGGGAGGATGCGGGTCAGTGACAAAAGGTATAATGAGCAGGGAGGGACTTCTCCCCTGTTGAATGTCACAGTCCTTTTGAGGTTAAGGAACAGAGGGACAGGTATGAGTTAATGACAGTTCTACTCTTCAGTTTCCTGGATTTTTAAAAAAGCACTGCAGAGAACATTTGAGGCAGAGAGAAGGTAAAGTATCTTTTTAAAACTACACAATGGGGAGAGTATGAGATTAACAGTTTTAGTTTTAGTGTAAACTAACACTTCAATGTGCGAACCCTATAATAGATGCTTCTTTAAAACAGGAATCTCATTTATTCGCGTCAATAGCTCACAAACTCACTTTGCAAAGAGGTTTATTGAATAAGGTTCAAAACCAATACCTACCACCCTCAGTTGTATAGGCGACAATTTATTAACAAGGGACACCAAATAATAAAAGATTTGCCTTTATTAAATACACTTTTTTATATTATCTACACATAAAAGTGGGTGGCCAGTTGGTTGACAGTTGGAAATTATGTGTAATGTTTGGCCATGAATCCTGGCCACAATGTGCAGTTCAAACCTAAACAAGACACGCCATTTTATATTTATTATTTTTTAATTGCAAAGCTTTGGGTCATGGTTTCAAGCTGAAACACAAAGTGCCCAAACATGCAATGGATTCGGGTCATCTACTGCTGCTTCAGCCTGCCCCTCTCGCTCCCTTATGCTCTGTTGGGCCAAAGAGGATGCATTTTTAACTCCTTAAAACTCCCTATCAGAGACCAGTAGGCATCAGCTATCGCTATGCTCTCAAAATCACTACTTTATTCAAACAAGCTTATTTCCCTCAATTGCTCTCTCCTCCTTCTCAAACAACTCTCTCACGCTTCTCACGCTTTTTTACTCCATGTGGGAGGGCTCAAAATGGTAAATCTGAAGGTCCTCGTAAAACATCCTATCCATGGCAATTCCTATCACATACCAGACAAACAAACACAACATAATACCCCTCCCTTATTCATTTGACATGCCAGACATAACCAGGAATTCTGCCACACAAATACACAGAGTTCCAATAACAGCACCATTGGACAACCTGAGAACCTATACAGGATCCAGAGTAAACATGCTAGGTTCATACTTATTAGTATTTACCACAGCAGGTTCCAGATCTACAAGCATTGGACAGCACAGGATAGTGATTAGCTATAAGATTTAAGTAGAGATGTTTTTAAAGGAGCTAAACGCTCCCCAGAGTATAAAATGAAGTATAGCCTTTTATATATGAAGGTACCTCAGACTCATGTATATAGTAGAACTTGCCCTAATAATGTAAACATATAAACACATACTTATCACTTCCAAAGAAATGGGAGGGGACATGCAAAGTATCTCATTTATGCTGCTGTAGCTAAAGGCATGTGTCCAGATGTAATTCAACCTAATGGTATAGAGCAGGGGTGGTGTGAACTATAGTGATTTGTTCAACAGTGTTTGAAAACTACAATTCCACGCATCTATTGTATAAATATTTTATCTTAATTGTCCATTAGCATGTGACTTACATTGGAATGATTAAGATGCAATACAGTGTAATGATAAGATAAGGGGTGTTGAAATTTTCACAATGTTTAAATACTACAACTCCCAGAATTCCCAGGCTGCACAGAATGCTGGAAGTTTAGGTTTTTACATCCTGGGAATAAAGCATATTACTGACCCCAGAATGGTTTTTAAACATGAAAGTGATTGCATCCTTAAATCCATAAGCTATGGATGTAAGGGAGGATTATTTAGGTCACTTCAGGCTGTAGGAGTCACACATCAACCACCTACCGACCACTATTAATCTTCGAGATGTAAGTAGAATAAACCTGCAGGTCTGAGAATACAACCCAGGCAATTCTGTCAACATATGCAGTTCAAAACTAAAAAAAGGTCAACCGAAACCCCATACAGGATCCGATAAACTGCTGGTGTTATACTTAGCAGTATTTACCACAGAAAGTTCCAATTTACAATCACTATGGGATTAGGAAAGCACAGGATAGTGATTGGCTATAGAATTGGAGAGATTGTTGTTAAAGGAGCTAAAAGCTCTCATAGAGTTAAAAATGAAATACAGCCTAAGAAGGTGGTACCTCACAGACTTATGTTGTTCATATGTTAATATGGGAAAAAATTCCATTTCTCTAGAAGAATGCCGGGTAGTTTCAGAGACAGCAACAACATTTTATACATACAGACATCACTCACGTGTCTAGCAAACAGAACTGGATGTCTCATTACTTTCTTGGAGAGGGGGGGAGTAAATGTGAGAATCTGAGAATTTTAAATGGCTAAGACTGTCACATGTTTTACAAACAGCACATAATTGGATGAAAAGGAACATTCCTGCTTGTCATTGTACAATGCCTAAATTAATTTTTGATTTGCTAACCGCGTAAGATCAGCAACCCCATTGGATGTTAGTAAAATCCATGTAGAATCCTACCGTCATGTCTGAAGGTCGAGGATTGGCTCTGTTACAATAGGCTATTTTGCATTTATTAAGCCAGTGGTTCTGGACACATGCATAAGCCAAGGGAATAAAGGAGAATTTTGCATTTCTCCGCCCCTACTCTGGGGAACCTGGGAGTATGAAATTACTTATTATCCTATAGCACGAGACTGCAAGATGCCTTCTGTTATAAGAATGTTTTACTTTATTTTTCTTCTGCAAGCCCCAACCTTATAAGTACTAATTAGATGCACCTACCAAATTATTTTAGAAAACTCAGTGCCAAAAAAGCTTTAACACATAACCCCACCAAGTATACTTCGATTTTGCAAGGCTTTTGATATATAAGTCACTATAACCCGCATAAGCACTTGTATGATAAGGCTGTTGGTTCTGGGAGTCACCATTTGTACATGGATAGAAAATTGTTAATGAATAGGATGAGAGGGTAGTTTAATGGGTTTCCAATATGGACTTAAATGATAAGTAGTGGTGCCACAGGGTTCTGTGTTAGGGCCGCTTCTATTATAATCTGTTTATTAATGATGATTGGAAGTGGGTATTGTCAGTAAGGTATGTGTTTGCGGACGACACAACACTTTGTCAACCGTTAAAAACTTCAAAGTGTCACCTTGGGCAGATGAGATTTTAATGTTGAGAAATGTAAGGTGATGCATTTTGGATCTAAAAATCCATGTGCTTCTTTTTTTTTAATTAATACTAAAATGGCTCGTGTTAAGTGAATCCTTGTTGGAAAGGGACTTGGAGTTTTGGTGAATAACACATTAATGGTAGCAAGCAGTGCCAAGCAGCAAACAGCTAGAACCAGCATGGCTCTGTCTTGTATAAAGAGAGGTAGGAGTTCAAGGGAGGAAAATGTTATTCTCCTCTTTACAAAGCATTAGTAAGGCCTCACTTTGGAATATGAAGTGCAATTTTGGAATCCTGTGTACAAAAAGGACATCTTTAAAATGGAAAGGGTCAAAGAAGGGCAACAAATTAATAAGGGATTGGGAGATGATATGAGGAGAGACTGGATAAGTTTCAAGTAGTACACTAGAGAAAAGGCGCCATACAAAAAAAAAAAAAAAAAATCTGGGGCATTGTTCACCACAGAGCATGTCAGAGGACACGTTGGACATCCCTTAAAATTTGTGAAAAGAAAAAGGTTTTAGGTTTTAAAGTCGGAAAGGGGTTGTTCACTGTGACAACGGTAAAGTATGGACTTTTTTCCATTGGTCAGTTTAAAAAAAATAAGCTGGTGAGTTTCTGCAACAAGGAATGTTGCAAGTACTGGTATTGAGTTGATAAAGGGAAATTTCCGATTTGCCATTTGAGTCAGGAAGGAATTTTCTCCCCTTAATAAATTTGGTATTTTTTTTTTGGCCTCCTAACTTGCACACTATCTGCAAACCACAATTAGTTAAAGGGGAACTGTGGTCTCCATACACGTGCCCTTAGTAAAAAGAGAGCCACACTACTAAAAGACTGTTCCAGTGGCAGCCTACCAGGACTTACAGCAGTATAAAGGGTGTTGTTTCCTTTAGCACCAGGGCTGTCTCTAAATCGAGCAAAATGTTGTGGCAGCGCCCTGCTGAATATCAAAAGACTTGTGCTGCCACAGTGATTTATTTTCCTCTCAGCTCTGCTCGAATTGCTGCATTCATCCAATGAGAGTGCGGCTTACTTCTCCTGTTTGTGTTTTTAGTGAGCTGCTCATTAAGGCGAAGGCAGAATACAGGGCGGGAAAAGCTCTTAAGTGTTTCTAAAGGGTATGTTAAATTGTGCGAAAACGTGACATCTGTGTTTGTAACGGTGTCTGGTTAAAGTGTGTGTCACAGGTGGGACTATTAAATGTACACACTGCTGGCACTATTAAATGTACCAGTCACACTGTTAGCACTATTAATATACCAGACCATGTGGGTAATATTTAAATGTACCAGTCACTCTATGGGCACATTAATGTACTGTCACACTGCTGGCACTATTAAATGTACCAGTCACACTGTGGCACTATTTAATGTACCAGTCACACTCACCAGGGGCAGTCACACTGGGGCAAACTTTATATAACAGTCACTCTAGGCAATCGTATATGACAAGTCATGTGGGCAGAATATATGTTCCAGTTACACAATGGGCAAATGTATAGTACCGTCACACATATTATATGACCAGTGGGAAAACTGTACGAGACAATGTGGGCAAATTTGTTTTGCAACCAAGTTTTAGAAGCACCCCTGTGCGGAGAGAGAGGATAGATGAGAGAGAAAGAGGGCAAGAGATATAGAGGATTGCAGGAGAGAGATAGAAAGGATGAGAGACAGAGGTAGGGACTGCAGGAGAGAATGTTAGAGAAGAGGAAGCGAGTGTGGAAAAAGGAGTGTGATAGAAAAAAAGACTGCAGAATAGAGAGACTGAAAGATACAGGATACAGACTGTGGAGAGAGAGAGTGTGAGAAAGGATAGGACAGCAGGGGAGAGAGAGAGAATATGAGAGCAGAAGACAGAGACTGCAGGACGACAGAAAGTGAGAGATAAAGGATAGAGACTGCAGGAGAGAAAGAATGTGAAGATAGAGGAGCAACTGCAGAGAGAGAGAGAGAGAGAGAGCGAGAGAGAGAGAGAGAATGTGAAAGAGGAGAGAGACTACAGAAGAGAGTGTGAGGAGAAAAAAAAAGACTGCAGAATAGACAGATATAAGTTATACAGGATAGAGACTGTAAGAGACAGAATATGAGGGATAGAGGATAGAGAGAGCAGGATAGAGAATGCGCGGGATAAGGAAGAGACTGCGGAGGAGAGAGAGACATGCGTGGGACCTTACCGTTTGTTCTCACTGTATGGGACCTTTACCATTGTTCTCACGGGTATGGGACTTAGGGAACGCTCGGGACTGTTTGTTTCCATCGCGCGCTAGACTCCTCCGCGGAGGAAACGAGCCAATGTGTCGGCGGGCGGTGCGCTCATTCGGGAAACAAAAGGTTACACACGTAACGGTAAAGCCCGATACCGTCGAGGTCCGACAGTATGGGCTTATGTTACTGTGTGTACAAGTTAAGTTAGGTCATTATGCAACACAGGCAAGCTGATAGATTGCCTCTTATCTGATAAGATTCAACCAACATGTGACAGTATCAGCCCCTCCCCCAGGTGAACATTCTGGGTTGCATGGGAGGTCAGGTGGGTTATGTCCCGCTGTCTTAGCTGGTAGGTATGTAGGCCCTGTATGGGCCGTTCAGGATCCATAAACAGTTTTCCACCAGGTGAGTATATAGTTCTAACTATAAACAATTTCAATAGACTTTAAACATATTAACCATGAGTGGTAGCATGTGCCCTCTCCCACAACGTGACCTCTGGGTTGTATAGAGGCCGACATGTGCCAGTCCCACTCATTAAGTTGGGCAAGTCGCGTGGCTGTTAATCCCATTCATTTACAAGTATGTTCATTAGAATGTAGGTGGGGGCTCATTTCATATAATAGTCTTTTAAGTCACAGTAGAGGGGAGACAGAACCATCCCACCCACCACATATATTTCCACTGCATGAGAGGCGGCAATACCCTCCCCCAGACCCCTATCAACATATCAACGTATAAAATGAACATGACTTAGGTATCCTTTATATATACTGAAACATATTTAAAACTGGCATAGAAGGTGATACAGACTCTTCCTGCTTGATAGATATGTTAGGTTCTATACAAATAACTTTATTTGATGAGAATATTAGGTTATGTAGAGAGGGGTATAGTCTCCTTCTGCCCTGTTGTGTGTTCACGATGCACGGCAGGATTTCAAATCTCACGCCTTCTGGCTGATATTTTTAATTAGATGGGATTGGTAAGGGTCCATCCCACCTTGAAAGCACATTAAAGTATAGATGTTAAGTTGAAAAGAATAGGTATATTGCAGTTTATGGTGGGCTCCATTAACAATTGTAAGGTGGTCATATATGATGACAGGGGGGCAATACGACGTCGTAATCATTATAGTTTGCTTGTCTCAAACAGAGTTAGTAGGTCATTTACCTATTTGAGCATGGGGGATCAGAGGGAGAATAGGGAAGGTAGGGTCAATATCTGAGGAGGTATGGGTGTCACACTATTGTTTACGTGAGCTTACTAGTCAATCGGTGAGATGTAAGAGGCAGGGTCCGGCAAGTTAGGCCCAGGCCACAGGGTAGGAACCAGGAGGACAGGGTAGGAAACAGGAGGTTGGTTTCTTGGATATACGTTAAAAGTGACTACATACCACCATAGGATCAACAGGGGAGTCAACGCCAAGCTTGTGTCCGCCGGGTCCTCGAAAAAATCTGACGCGGTCCTCAGCCACCAACTCTCAGACGTGCTGGGTAAATCATGGAATATGCGAGGCTACAGATGCAAGGCGTTTTTAATAACTCATGAACGTAGCTTCGCGCGCTGTAGAATCTAATGAGTAGTCGGGGAAGATCTTATATTCGAGTCATCAGGTGCCTGATCTGCTGTGGTTCTTGCTTGTCTCAGTATCCAGTCCCTATCTCGGGCATTAAGGATGGCAATAATGGGTCTGGTGGTGCTCCTTGGCTTTGCGGAGTCGCCTTTGCGTGGATGCGGTGAGCTCTCTCGATTGCGAACTGCGCTGATAGGCCCTCGGTCCAAATTTTGTCTCGATCCAGGCTTGAGGAATTGGGTGGGTAGGTCAGTTGGCCTTCCGCTCCTTCTGTGAATCCTAGGAAACGCAGGTTTTTGGGGCTAGACCTGTTTCCAGGTCATCTAATTTGTCCATTGTGGCTAGTATCTCTTTGCTGCGGAGGAAAGGAATGTGTCAGGGGGGTCGATCGTGTCCTCTATGGTAGAGATTCGTGTCTCCGCTTCTACAAACATGTTGCCGGACTTTTTTGCATGTCATGCCGAGGAGAGATATATCTGACCTTGTTTCCTCTATCATATTTGCCAGGGCTCTTGCGAGTCCTGAATGGCTCCCAGGAGGTGCTTCTGTAGCTCGGTAAGTGAGGGGCTCCTTGCTGGCAGATGTGTGGTATAGGTCCACTGTCCAATGCATCCTGCGTGGGAGTCTGCAGTTTGTGCTTTCCTTTGTGGGGATGGTGTCATGGCGGGCCTGGTTATTGGCGGCTCCGTGTTGTGCCCATCGATTTGGAACCCTTAAGCTTCGTCTCGGGTTCCAGGGATAGTTAATCGGTTTGGGTGAGTTCTGTTTCTCTTAAGAATGCTTTATTGCCACGAAGTGTTTTGCTGCCGGAGCAGCCACTGACACGCGTCCTACTGCATCAGACCTCAAGCTCCGCCCCCATGCGTTATATTAATCACAGGGAGGTGGAAAATAAGTGTTCCCACCTCCTGTGATTAAATAGTACGGAGTTAAAGGGCATGTCCACCCCAAAAACTATAATCCCACCCCCACTACTGGCCCCAATCTGTAGGTAATAAACATCCTTACCTAATCCCAGCTCCAAATGGTTCTCAGTAATTCCCCCCCCCCCCCCCCCAGTCCCAAAAACTGCCCACCAGGAGGATAGCAGAGTCCATATGGACTCTGCCTCCCCTCCGGGAGAAGTTTGGCATGGTACTGCAGCCCTTCTCCCACCTCCTCCATCCCGTTTCGCGATCCCTCCCCCACCATAAAACCTTGGAATATATTAGTATTTCTTCCCCCAGCCCCAACCACTGTTAAAGATTTTTAAGAAAGTCCCTAACTCTACTTACCTTCCCTCTCTCCCCGGGGTTCTTAGGCAGCGTGTTTCGTGATTGGTGCATCTCACCAATCACGGGGCGGCTGCCGGTCCGCCCCCTGCTTGCAGTGTCTTGCAAGCAGAAGGCTGGGCAGTGCGGCGGAGGAGAGAGGAAAGGTAAGTATCGGGGCACTTCTTGAAATATATATTAAAAAGCGGTTGGGGTGGGGGAAGGTACCGTATACTATCACAAGTAAAAAATTATTATAAGAGTGGACATTCCCTTTAATGTACTTAACGAAGTTCATGAAAATGTTTGTTTAGTGTTCTTGAAATAGGTCGCTTAAGATTAATAGAATAAAATGCAAGGGTTATCATTAATAGGTAGCTCTTTTACCTGCTGTAGAAAAGCTATAATCACTAAATATTGTAGGTGGCTCTATCGAGCAGTAGTTTCCCTCACAAAAGCAAGAGGTGTCCAAAACTTTGATACAACTGTATGCCTTTGTGATGTAAGTACTGATACAGGGTGCCTTTTTAAACATTAAGTAGTCACTTACAGGTGATGTTATATATGCCAAGTCACACTTCTTACATGCCAAAGATCCCGCGATGCAATAACCCCTTTGTGAGACTTACTGCATGCGGGAGCGCGGTCAAGTAAGTGGCTTTGGTTGCAACCCCATTCAAAAGGCATTACGTTTTGCAATCTATTGCATTGGCAATGTCACACTCATTAAAAAAAAGATTAGGTTTTGGAAATGTTCAGGCACCACTAAGCACTGCAAAAACCCACGTTACCCAATAATACATTGGGTAGCATGGTTTTAGAGTTATTTGGCGGTTTAGCAGCTATCATTGCATTGTCCACCTTATATATAGACAACATGCTTTCTTGTAACAGTATACTTTTGAAAATTGGTCAGCATCTTTCTCAGTTGTAAGCATGAAGTTAAAAAACTGTAAACGCTAGATGCTAAAAAAGAATAAAGATAGTCGCTAGGAATGCAACTCTGGTCAAAAAGAATATCAATCGCATACAAACAGAACCAGCTGTACTATCAGGCATGATGATCAATCCACCTGCAGGGAAGAAAAAAAAGATAAAATTACTACTAAATAGTAAACATTTTTTATAGTAAATGACATAGTAATTGGGTTGAATACTACCTCAATCAAGTCCAACCTTTCTACAAATTATAAAATTAAAACCTATGCAACATTAATTTTATACAAGCAACACTTCAAAAAAAAAAACAAAAAAAAAAAACAACAGGATGGGGAATAAGTGGGGAGGGAGGGGGGGGAAGGCACTTTTTGCTCAGTATATGGGCGTACTAGAAGTAGCTACGGTATTTTAAGATTGAAATGTGTGTTTCTATTATAAGGACCAAGACATTCAGAGAATTAGATCTTTATTTCACCTAAATTGGTGTTAGAATTGTGGGAGACATGAGAGTTTAATCCATTATTAATTGCTCATTGAGGAGGTTTTGATATATCTATATCATGTGCTCATATCATGGGGTCCATAATAATTAAATTGGTCTAATGTATCTTTGCCTAGATTTAGGAGCCGGATCAATGGTAAGTTGACTTAATCATGGCCTCACAGAACCTGCACTTGGGGCCTGTTAGGATATCCAGGGGAGTCGATGCGTACGTCTAGCATAAAAGAGGTGTGCGGCTGTCCATTCCCCATTACATATCAGTTCCCAGAAACATACAGCCAGGATCTGGTGGAAAAACGTTACTTTATGACCTGTGATGTACTCCACAACTCTACTCCAGGAAGCAGACACTTTTTGGACAAGTCCACATCAAGTGCCAGAAACTGCTGGTGATTCATTGCATTTGGGTTATCCGGAGGTATTAGTTGGGGACATGGTGAATCTGTGTGGGGAGAGGTAGACCTGATATAGAATTGCCTCTCTGTGGTTGGCAAACAGACAGACACAGGAATATCAGACACAGGGAATATGTGACTGAGCCATCCCCTTTCCAACACACTCATCAAGTGTGGCATAAATCTACTCCACTTCTGTATAGTGTTGGTTTGGAGACTAGTTCAACTTTTAGCGCAGGAAAGAGTAAATCGTGAAACCAGGTGCCTGAGGGATATTGAGGGTTTGGATCTGAAAGGAGAAGTAGTGTAGTAGGAGGTATCGAAACAAGCCAAGCCCGGTAGGGGGAAATTTTGTTGTAGGTAAGAAAAGGTATCAGTGTATATTATGGATGATTTTGTGGTAAAAAGGACTTCAATATTTCCCAAAATTTACTGATGCACCAGGGCTGGCCTTATTATTGTGCCACAATGGGGACTCTCTAAGTACTCCCCAGATATATTAGTGGTGTCCTGACCAATTTTACGCATCTGCATGTAGAGCGGTGCGCACCACGAATTATATTTTTGGGGCTTCTAGGATATGATAGTGAGTGGGTGGGAGTATCTTGTGGATTGGGGAGTGGGGGGGGGGAAACACCCAGGTCATAAAAATTTGAACTGGCCAAGAAATACAGTTAGAAATTCATTAAAGCAAGGCCTGCCAAGGAGAAAAGCTTGCTCTTGTATTATGATCTAAAGAAGGTTTTGGGGATGAGAGTGTTGAAGGCTGAAGAGATTTTAGGAGGAGGATAATTTTGATTAAATGATGCGACCACGTAAATTAATAGGGAGTTGTTTCCATAATAGGATGTTTGTTCGCACCCAATCTAGATTGGTATACATTGCATTTTAGAAATGTTTTTTTTTTTTTTTTAGTATGGTACTGACAGGTATTTGAAATCCTATTCTAACTATAGGACCAGGCCACGTACTCTTGGTGGTAAGTAAAGTTGGGGTCTAAAGGAAATGAGACGGACTTGCCCTAATTGATATGTCGTTCAGAGAGGGGAACTAAAATTGTGTGATTTATTGTGGGCCGTGGACCAAATAGGATATGGGTCTGCCAAGTAGAGAATAAGGTCATCACATAAATACTGAGTAGTGAGGTTTGGGCACTAGAGTGATGAGAACCTTGCAGGTTTGATTTTAACTGCATTGCCAGATATGCATGGATGCTGGCCTAACTATTGTAAGTCTGGAGCGTTCTGTTAATAGTTTGCAGCTTTGGGCTGAGCATACATAAGCTGGTGATTCAATTTATGTATTTGTGTCCAAATCTGTAACTACACTGCCAAGGTAGGCCACTAATCTGAATAAATGCTTTTTGGGCATCTAAGGTAACATTACATGACTACCCAAATGTCACGATCCACTTGGCATAAGCAGGTCGATATGGATGTATAATTGTTGAGATCACCTTTCAGTTATTTGCAAGTGTTTTGGAGAGTATCTATAGTCTCTATTATGTTGTGAGATGGGTCAGTAGGAGCCGCAATCTAGAAATCCTTTCTGGGTTAAGGAATGAATGTAAGTGTGCTTCATACATTGAGGGTGTGTGAGGACTAGCATCAGGATTTTGTTGCAGTAATTTTAACAACTGTGGTAGAAGCCATTCACTTTATCTTTTATAGTTTCAATTGTAGACCATCAGGTTCAGAAGATTTACCTTTGCTTATTCTCCTCTCCCATAATATTGCACTTATTTTGCTTCCAATTCCTTGTAAACTACTTGCTAAAAATTCTATATTTCTATTTTAAATATCCAGTCTTAAGGAATAATCACTGAAGAAGTGAACTATTCTTTAATGCATTGATTGAAGACTGGAGGTTTAAGGGTATGTACACTGGCAAATATTGATTTTTAAATTGACAATTGGTGGAAACTATAATTCCTCCCAGGTATCCCTTATTTCTTTAGATATGTAATCTGAACATCTTACATTTCAGCATTACTGTAATCAGTTTGCTGTAGCTGGAATGGTTTGACAGTGGTGTGCAGTATACGTATGCAGTATTGACAGTTGGTATGGAGGAAAATATCCGGTTCAGTGGTAGAGTCTGAGTAAAAAAGTAAATGATTGAAGGCATGTAGCAACACACGCACCTAAGAGTAAGTGCCACTTAACATTATTTATAGAGTAAGATGACAGTTATTTTTCGGTATACATACACTTTAGAGCTATTCCTTATCTTCCGTTCATTAATCAATGCCTGTGGAGCCAGGAATGAAAGATTCTCGACCTGACGGACCCTGTCAGGTGACAGAGGTGGATCGCGTGAAAGGAAAGTCTCTTAAGCTAGTGCCACCCCTAAAATAAATTTTTAAATTCTGCTCCCCCATGTCCCCAGCCCCACCGATATTTTTTTTTTTCAGAAAGCCCCCCAAACTCTTACTTCCCTCCCACTCGATTCCTCCGCCGCACTGCCGGCCCTCTGCTTGCGAGAATGCAAGCAGAGGGGCGGGCGGCAGTCGCGTCTGTGATGGCTGAGCGGCAGCAGTCACGGACGCGGCTGGCCGGTCATTCAGTGGCAGCGGAGGAAAGCGGAGAGGTAAGTAAGAGTTTGGGGAGAGTTTTAAAAAAAACAAAACATTGCGGTTGGGGCTGGGGGACATGGGGGACAGAATATAAAGGGGGGTTTAATGTTGGGGGAGGATAGTAGAACGGGAGGGAGAGGGAGGGGAGGGGGGGGGAGAGGGCTGCAGCACGATGGCAGGAATCTCCGGGAGGCAGGTAGCAGGCAGTGTCCATATGGACCTGCTAGCCTCCTGGGTGGGCAGTTTTTTTGGAACTTTGGGGGGACTACAGGAGAACCAGATGGAGTTGGGATGTGAGGTAAGGATAACTACACACATGGTGGGGCCAGTAGTGTTGGGGGATTATAGTTTTGGGGGTGGACATGGCCTTTAAATTAAATAAAGAACGGAAGGTAAGACTAAACAGGGGATGCACCGAGCGCGCTATCGGAAACCGTTGAAACAGCCCGGCGTATGTTATATGCGATAGCGGCGCTCGGAACATCGCTACTTGGCGCTGTTCTATTGCGGCACTTTCAACGCCAGCTACTAGTGGCGTTGAAAGTGCCGCAATAAAATGCCGATTTCGGCATATAACATCACTTGCGCGGCTGCGCTTAACTTCGCGTTAGCCATGCAGCGCCGCAAGGAGGAGTTAAGTCACGCTAACGATATAACATGTTAGCGCAACTTTAAATCCAAATCAGGAGCGATGCGCCCGTTGGTGCATCGCCCATATAGTTTCTTAACCTACCTGTCTCAATCAATGCATTTAAAGAATAGTTCACTTTTCCAGTGAACTATTATTTTAAAGGAGAACTAAACCCAATTTTTTATACTTCAGAATCTAAAATAAACCCCTAAAAAACACTAATAAGCTATAAAATCCCACTTCAGTAAATTGTATAAAGTAAATGTAAAACATGTTAAGAACTGGATGAGTATCTTTGTGTATGTGCAGTGTCAGAACACACCTCCTGACCTCAGTCACTGATTTCCTTGCTTTATCTGTCCTGTAAAGGATTGGCTAGAGATTTATTAATGGTGTGACCAACTGTAACAAGTTTGTGCCATAGTAAGGGACTGAGCAGATGCAGAAAATAATGGTCGTTGACCAAACTGTCTGATACTAGAATGCTGAGAAGTTAAGCACAAACCAATGTTATTTAGGTAAATTTTCCAGCTGCCAGTTTCAAAATGAGAGGTAAGACACAGATTACGGTTATAGATCAAGGTGTTTCAACTTCTGGTTCAGTGTTGTTCTGTGGCTTTAGTGGTCCTTAATCTCAGAACAGTGCCATGTCAACATATGACAATTATCTTATTCAATTGTCAAATTTATTCCCAATAAAGGTCGTTTTAGGCATAGAGCTTGTCACGAACACCAGTTCGCCTGGGCACTGATCTGACAATCAATCGTAAATGCTGCCACACACTCAGTATGCTTGAAGAGACCAAAAAAACACTCTCGACTCCACTGACTATGCACACCCCGTCCTGGCAGCTAAATGGTTAAACACTACACCATTAATTCCAGCAACTACTGGTAATTAATATCAGTCCTTCACAAGCAGTCACAAAGTCAATTAGCATTTACACTACAACATCCATCTAACACATACAAACTTATCAGAGGCTAAAGTTATTTTAGAGCATCAAAGACAAAACTTATTAATTTTAGATTTAATATTCCAAAAGTGGCAGTGCATAAATATAAGAATAAGAAAATGTGTTACAAAACAAAATGACATACAATAGGTACACAGATAATAAAATAAGAAGATAAAAATATTCACAGACCCTACTCACTAGAAGTCCTGTGTCCCAGGGCGAGAAGGAAAATGATCCATACACATTTTAGCATGTCCCCTCAGTATGAACACGTTATAGGGGCTACAAGGATTTTATTAAGCCCATTAATGAAAACCATCCTCCTATTGCTATGCATGAGGTAGGAGCGTTCAGGAATGTACTTCATTCCCCTCTGTTAGGCGCAGATTCCATATAATTTTTTTTTTTTAAACATCATTTTATTTTTTATTAAAACTATTTACAACATCTCTTCCATGTCATGCTTCATTTTACCATTCTGTATTTTACAGCTTATTACATATAGAGTCTTTGTTTACATCTTATTTATGATTTATCTAGTCATACATATGCATACCAGTGGAGTATATTCCAGGTTGACTATTGAGGATTATTGCTTGGTTACTTTAATTTAGCCTGTATTAAGGTGAGGGGGGGGGAAGAATCGGTTGGGGAGTGCACCTCATCTGAGCTCTCTGTTATCATCTGTTTATACAGTTGTGAGGCTTCGGTCCACACTGACCCAATTTGTTGAACTTGGTGGGGCAATGTTGTGCTTATAGATCAGATTGTGGTAAGTAGAACACTATTAATTAGTTCTCGACAAGTTTTCAATTTGGGGGCATCTGGGGCATCCACTTAAGTACTATTTTTTTCCTCGCATGAACAGTTCTTCTTTATTTCTAGGGTATTGATGCCCAAATACATAGCGCAGGGTCCACAGGTACCGGCCAAGGAAGTAGCGATGTCACTGTCTGGTCACTTTTGTCCAGAATTTAATTGGTAAATATATGGACAGTTCCATATTAGATGCCAAAAGTCCGCACCATCTGCCTGGCATTTAGGACATGTGTTTGGATGGTTGTTGATATGGCGATGCAGTCTTATCAGGGTCAGTAGGCTTGATAAATAATATATAACGTATGAGACTGTTATTGGCCGAAGGTGAGGCTATGTGGGATGTTCCATTTCGTTCCAATCCTTGATTGGTGCGTCCGGTAGATTTAGTTTGCCATGACTAAGTAATGTTGTGCTTTTGTATTTTTTAGTTTGGGAGTTGATGAGATGCGTATATAGTCGAGAGACAGTCCTGCAGACCCTGGGTGTTAAGGATTCCAATTGTGTGACGTTGTTTGGTATTTTCCTATTGGGATCTGTATGTATAACAGTGCCTAGTGTAGGTATCTGTAGAAAGTATGTTTTTAGGTGATAGATTGAATTCTGTTTTTAATGTCTTCAAATGTTCTCAGGTGGTCTCCATTAATCACTGGCCAAAATGGCAATTCCTTTGCTTTCCCAGTCAATACTGCTAGCGAATTTGCCAACTGGGGTACAGTTGTTTTTGTGCCAAAGTGCAGGTTCAGGAGGGATTCCAGAGTATCGTTAATATTTCATTTGTTTCTTCCATACTTTGTACATTGGGTGCGCAATGGAGTGGAGGTTACGATCAAGTGTTTGTTTGGTGTTTCAGCTGTTGTTAGAGTGGATCCTGTGCTATAGAGGCTAGCATATATTCTGCTGCAGGGGGGTGTGTCTCCCTCTCTCAGCCACATTGCCATATATCTGAGTGTCCAGCAAGTAAAACATACGACCCTGGTAGTTGCCAGTCCAGTCGCATTCCTTGGCTGGCTGCAGTTTGCTTAACTTAACCGGCTCTTTTCTGTGACCAGATAAATGAGTTAGCTGTCAATTGATATCTGTGAAAGTTTTTTGGGTAAGTATATTGGTGAGTGTTCCACGATATAAAGGATTTTGGGGAGGAGAATAATTTTTACAAGATTTGTTCTGCCTACAGACCATGTCTGTATTTTGTTGTGGATTTATCAAGGGTGTAAGGTTAAGTTCTTAAAATCTTTCGGGTTTTGGCATCCATATGCAAGGTATTTGAAATTAGTTACTATGAGGATTTGCCAGGGTAGGTGGTTGTGGAGTATTTATCAGAGTCTGTGGGCATATAGTTGATTTCTGCCAGTTTTATATAGTCCTGAATATAAGCCTTATCTATTTATACATTTTGGGATGTACGATTAATGAAGGTCCGGTGTCAGATAAATAGAGAATCATATCAGTGTAAGTAAATAGAGAATTTATGTCAGCATATAGTCCAATCAGATCAGTGTGTGGTTTTCTGTTTTTATTTTTTATTATTATTTATTTATTATTATTGATTGCTGATCTGTGCGGAGATGTATTGCTAAGGCCTCGATGGCTAGTGAGAAAGATATGGAGATAGGGGGCATCCTTGTCTTTCCCTATATACAGTGGGAATGGTTTCAGATTGATGTCCATTCACGAGGAACTTTGCTCGTGGTGATAAATAGAGTAATTGAATCCAGTGTATATATTTGGGGCCAAAGCCGAATCTCTTCATACAGCCCATAGGAAGTCCCATTCCACAGAGTCAAAGGCCTTACAGGCATCTAACAAAAGAATAGCTCTGCTCCTATTTCATTGTGCAGGATTTTGTGTATGTATTTGTGTCGTCAGGTATTTATGGATGTACTTTTGCCCGGCATAATTCGTGTGATCTGTATGGATAATAGTACTTATTACTTTTTTTAGGCGATTAGCTAATATTTAGTATGAATCTTGTAATCATTAAGGAGTGATATGGGTCTGTATGCACTATGTCGAGTGGATTTGTCTGGTTTAAAATCAATACTATTGTGGAATCTGCAGTGATGTAGGGAGCTCTTTCGTTTTTTATAGGCATCTTTGAATGTGTGATTAACAGCTGCTCGGTAAGGGTCTCTATATTTTGTTAAAATTCGGTTGGAGACCATCCAGTCCAGAGCCTTTCCTGAGGATAGCTCTGTTGGGCCTCTGCTACTTCTTAATGGTAATTCTGCTAAGATTTAATATAAATTTAGATATGTACATTGTACTGGGATTAGACCACCATATTCTCTCCTGTATTAATATCAATTCCTACAATACCAAACATGACCTGTGTGTAATACATATTTCCAAGATATTAATAACTCGCATTGGCAACGGGAAAAGTACTCCATGCTGGCTATCATTTAATGAACTACCTTCCCATTCACAAATATAATATTGGTTTCCGTCTACCTATTCCAATACAAAATATATTTATTTTACAGTATGGTTGTCTTAAAGTGACCCTATTAAGGTATCCAGCAGACCTCTAGCTTCTTTTACACATTGTCTGGAAAAGAAGATCTGGTTCCATGCGTCATACCCTAATAAACCTGGGAGTGTTTCCAGGAGGGAATGCATTTTATTGGTCCTTTGAAATAACTAATACCAATAGTTAACCCATTCTTGCCAAGACATTACACACTTTCCTGACAGGCTAGTAAAAAAATATTCAAGTAAAATTTACGTATGCATTGTCTGCCAAAAAATTGGTATTTCATGGGCAACACCAGCAGAATTTTACATTCAGGAACTCTGGGGAAGGCAGAACTCAAGAATAACCACACCTCCTGAAGTGGCTAACTACTGCCCCCGCCAGACAGTAGTAAGGGTTCGCCACAAGCCCATAATCCATCCTCTTTAGCAGCCGATTGGGTAGAAGACAAACTTACGCGCGATCAGCTGTTTAAAAGACGAGACCCGAACCTCCGGTTCAGTTCCGGAAGTTCGGTCCGGTTTTAAAACAGTTGATTGTGTCATAAGAAGAAAATTTACACAAATCTGTTAAAGAGGCTGCACGGAGGGATCAGGGACCCAGTTCCCAAACTCGTGGGGGGGGGGGCTTTCAGGTACGCCCTGCCTCCCTGCTCTGCATTTTTCAGCAGCTTAAATCCCCCAAAGACAGTTTGTGCTATACTACTCTACCCATTAATCATTACTTACTAATCCTTCTCGTGGCTCAGTTCTCAAATCTGCAGCTTTTAGGTCTGGCAATCTGCCTTAGTTGAGACAATTATTGTCAGTGAAAATGATTGAGCACATTCCTGAATCTGTAGAAGAGAAGCCTCCTCTATGCTGTACAGCATGTATTTAAACATCTACAGCAAAGAGAAGGTGGTGGAGGCAAGGGATTGGGGCTGGTAAGTAAGTATGAAATAATTTTGATAAAGTAAGTATAGGGGCATTTTGTGTATTTGGGGACTAAAGCTTCGTACACACGAACAACACAACAGACCACCACCAACAGCACCACCATCATTAATATAATATAATAATAATATTAATATTATTATTATTGTTCTGCCCACATCAAAGGTTCAATCATCTTATTCAACATGCTAGAATCTGAATTACAGAACAGCCACCATCTATTGGTAGTAGAGGTCCATTGCATCTTATTTTTCTTACCTTTGTATCAATAAGTTGCTTTTAATATGTAGACTGCAATGCAGTGTAGGAAGTTGGGAAGGAGAAGGGAACCTCCTATTGTCTACAGCTCATTTCCATTGTGTCCCTAGCATTCCTGCTTCTTAAACCTCCATATCCCCCCCAGCCAGCATATCTGGTAAGAGTTTATACATGTCTCAGGATTTCTTTTCTATAGGGATGTTTAGTTTATTTTATTGCACTTAAGTAGTTGTTTATACTGTGTCAGCCCATGCTGTTTATAGGTCAGCAGCTATCTTCAACATGTGCTTAGAGCTAATGTAATATGCTGATTTATACATAATGCGCTGTATATTATATTAGATTATTTTGTTTACAACAAAAGTACTATCTTACAATCTATACTTATTACAAATTATTTGCATTTTTGTAGTTTTAACCAACGACAATACATTGGTTGATCATGATCGTACGTCAATGTCATGGTTTACCAATTGAAACTGATCACTACAATCGAACAAGGTTATCAATAAACAAGTTAGATTAAAGCTGACTTGTTGAAGCTCCTTAGGGGGCAAGCAAAGGATTAACAATGAAGGGAGGCTAGACAGTGCAGTGGTAGGGACGGAGGGGGGTGAGCAACGAAGGGAGGTTGGGAAGTAGTGGGTTGGGAAGCTGTAGGGAAGAGCTAGGGCGCACAGGAAAACCACTTCGGATGTTTTCAATTTTCTCTGTGAAATATGAGACTATTTCATCAGCCGATAAACAGGAGTGGCGAACAGAGCAGGGAGTTAAGTACTTTGAAGAGCTCTTTGGGGTTATGGGATTGGGAGGATATGAGTGAAGAAGTATATTTGTTTGGCTAAGGACAAAAGCACCTCTGATCCAACAAAGGGCACTGTTAAATTCGAGAAAGTCGATATTTTTGTTACTCTTGCGCCAGCGTCGCTCAGCTTATACGGGAGATTGCCTTTTCAACTTTTATCTGGTCGGTAAGCCACGGTGTGGGTTTGGCAACCAAGGGATGGGTGGATAAGGAAGCAACAGAGTCAAGGGTATTGGAAACAGTGTTATGGTAGTGGACAGCTGCAAGGTTAGGTCAGAGAAGGAGGGCATAGAGTAAGTTGTTGGAGGGATAAAGAGCGATGGGGGGGGGGGGGGGGGGTCAGATTACGCAGGTCCCTGCATCTGTACGTTTGGTTGTTAGGTTTACAGCTGGGACAGATGACACAAGATTAAATTTGAGAAGATTATGATCGGACAAAAGAAAGGGGAGTGGAGAAGTTAGATACGGAACAGGCGGGTAAAGACCAGATCCAGTGTGTGCCCATTACAATGGGTCTGGGCAGAGGACCATTGAGAGGGAGGAGGTAAGAGAGAGAAGTTTAGTGGCAGCAGATGTGTTGGTAAGATATTGAGGAGGGGATGTAGGTGGATAAAAAGTGGGACAACCAAGAGAGAAGTGGTCCAAGAAAGTGGTGGTCAGACCGGGTGGGTCAATAATAACCGCAATCTGTAGGGGCATGGGGAGTAAACACGGACTGAGTGGAACTCAAATGATAACGCGGAGAGGGCTGGTAAGGGCGTGATGGGTTTGAAAGTACAGCGCTCACAGAGAGAAGAACTCCCCCACGATTATTTATTATGGGCCTAGTGGTGTGGCTGAAGTGAAGGCCACATACGAGAGCGTGGCGGGTGAGAGAGTCAGAGGGTGACAGCAATGTTTTGGTAAGACCAAGAAAAGTAAAGCAGTTAGAGATAAATAGGTCGTGTACGTGTGCAAGTTTATTACAAACAGAACGTGCGTTCCACAGGGCCCCAGATATAGGAGTAAGGGGAAGGGAAAGGAGAGTACTTTAGTGATATTGTGTGTGTATAGGGTACCAGTGGATAAAGGAGCGTTACGGGCAGTAGACATTAGGATGGGTTGATCATAAGGTGCAGACCATGCAGTATGGGAGTGGGGCCAGGATTAGGAGAGATATCACCAGCTGCCAGTAGAAGCAGGAGAGAGAACGAGAGGAGGTTGAGAGTGGGATTTAAATGGACCATGTTGTTGTTTTTTTAGTGGAGAAAGCTGGATAGTGTTTGACATGGAAAGCAGTTCATGGTGGGAAAAGAGGGAAGAGGATAAATGGAGGGTGCGATGTAAATAGACTTACCTACCTACTCGGCTCCATCACCTCACTGCAACAGTAGGTGATGGAGCCGAGCAGGTAGGTAACCAGGCAGAAAAAGAGCAAGGTTATATGGAACATAATGGGGTATAATACAAGGGGAGGGTTCAATGGCCTGATCCCAATGAGCAGAGTTCGTTGTCAGCACTTCAGCAGTTAGCAGTGACCCACGGCTCATGCGTGTGACGAACGTCCATTTCAGACGATAATTGCATGTGTGTATTTGTACGACAAACACATACACACATGCGATTATCCCCTATTTGTTGCGCAATTTAACGCTCTCAGGGGTCGCTGCTAAAATTGTACATTTGTCAGAACTTTAGGATGCTTTTAAAATTAAGTGAAGAGGGTGGACATGTCCTAAATAAGTATTTACAATTTGCCATATAGACATAAGTAACCACATACTTTTAGGGGATTAGATACAAAAATACAAAAAATAAGACACTTGCCATTTGATGCCACTATGTCCCAACTTCAAACAAACAGGGTTATTCAATAAAAGTTCTTATCGTTTAAAATGGTTCTAATTTTGCAAACCAATCAAAGTAAATAAGATCTGATTGGTTGGGGCAAAATTAGCACCATTTAAACGATAAGAACTTTATTGAATCTCCCTGAAACCCCTAAACCAGAAGCGAGTGGAAGAGATCACGAAGTTCCTTCACTCTGTCCGATAGAATATGTGATCAGTGGGAGCCAGACAGGCTTGACAGACCTGTAGCAGGCAGCCTGGACACTTGCTCCTTCCCCTCCCCATCCGCACAAATCCACAGCCTGTTAGTTTCAGGATATCCCAAACAGACCTGAAAGTCAGGCACTACTGACATGTCAATCCCACTCATAGTTCACTCCCATTAATCTGCCTGGGAGCTAGGGACAGCCTGCCAAGCTGGGGAAAGGATTGGGGAGGAGGATACATCCTGCCAGTATTAGTGAGTGAGTGATAAAGATGGTGATCTGCACTGCCTAAAACTTTTACAGGTCAGTGGGTGCTGTGTCGGACCTGGTTACAGGGCAGGGAGCTGTGTCGGACCTGGTTACAGGGCAGTGGGTGCTGTGTCGGACCTGGTTACAGGGCAGTGGGTGCTGTGTCGGACCTGGTTACAGGGCAGTGGGTGCTGTGTCGGACCTGTTACAGGGCAGTGGGGTGCTGTGTCGGACATGGTAAAGGTCAGTGGGTGCTGGTCGGACATGGTAAACAGTCAGTGGGTGCTGTGTCGGACATGGTAAAGGTCAGTGGGTGCTGTGTCGGACATGGTAAGGTCAGTGGGTTGCTGTGTCGGACATGGTAACAGGTCAGTGGGTGCTGTGTCGGATGGTTACAGGGAGTGGGTGCTGTGTCGGACATGGTTACAGGTCAGTGGGGTGCTGTAAGACATGGTTACAGGTCAGTGGGTGCGTGTAAAGACATGGTACGGTCAGTGGGTGCTGTAAAGACATGGTTACAGGTCAGTGGGTGCTGTATTGGACAGTTACAGGTCAGTGGTGCTGTGTCGGACATGGTAACAGGTCAGTGGGTGCTGTGTCGGACATGTTACAGGGCAGTGGGTGCTGTGTCGGACATGGTTACAGGGCAGTGGGTGCTGTGTCGGACATGGTTACAGGGCAGTGGTGCTGTGTCGGACATGGTTACAGCAGGCAGTGGGTTGTGTGTCGGACTGGTTTACAGGGCAGTGGGTGCTGTGTCGGACATGGTTACAGGTCAGTGGGCGCTGTGTGGGCATGGTTACAGGTCGTGGGTGCTGTAAAGACATGGTTACAGCTCAGTGGGTGCTGTAAAGACATGTTACAGGTAGTGGGTGCTTTGCTGACATAAAGGTCAGTGGGTGCTGTGGTCGGACCTGGTTACAGGCAGTGGGTGCTGTGTCGGACCTGGTTACAGGGCAGTGGGTGCTGTGTCGGACATGGTTAAAAGGTCAGTGTGCGTGCTGTGTCGGACATGGAAAAGGTCAGTGGGTGCTGTGTCGGACATGGTTACAGGTCAGTGGGTGCTGTGTCGACATGGTAACAGGTCAGTGGGTGCTGTGTCGGACATGGATACAGGGCAGTGGGTGCTGTGTCGGACATGGTTTACAGGTCAGTGGGTGCTGAAAGACATGGTTACAGGTCAGTGGGTGCTGTGGACATAAAGGTCAGTGGGGCTGTGTCGGACCTGGTTAAGGGCAGTGGGTGCTGTGTCGGACTGGTTACAGGGCAGTGGTGCTGTGTCGGACCTGGTTACAGGCATGGGTGCTGTGTCGGACTGGTTACAGGCAGTGGGTGCTGGTGTCGGACATGGTAAAAGGTCAGTGGGTGCTGTGCGGACATGGTAAAGGTCAGTGGGTGCTGTGTCGGACATGGTAAAAGGTCAGTGGGTGCTGTGTCGGACATGGTTACAGGGCAGTGGGTGCGTTGTCGGACCTGGTACAGGCTGGGTGCTGTGTCGGACCTGGTTACAGGGCAGTGGGTGCTGTGTCGGCATGTGTAAAGGTCAGGTGCGTGTGGCATGGTGTCAGTGGGCTGTGTCGGACATGGTAAAAGGTCAGTGGGTGCTGTGTCGACTGGTAACAGGTCAGTGGGTGCTGTGTCGGTCATGGTTACAGGCAGTGGGTGCTGTGTCGGACATGGTTACAGGTCAGTGGGTGGTGTAAGACATGGTTACAGGTCAGTGGGGTGTGTAAAGACATGGTTACAGGTCAGTGGGTGCGTGTAAAGACATGGTTACAGGTCATGTGGGTGCTGTAAGACATGGGTTACAGGTCAGTGGGTGCTGTAAAGACAGGGGACAGGTCAGTGGATGCTGTATTGGACAGTTACAGGTCAGTGGGTGCTGTGTCGGACATGGTAACAGGTCAGTGGGTGCTGTGTCGGACATGTGTAACAGGTCAGTGGGTGCTGTGTCGGACATGGTTACAGGGCAGGGGGTGCTGTGTGTCGACATGGTTACAGGGCAGTGGGTGCTGTAAAGACATGGTTACAGCTCAGTGGGCGCTGTGTGGGGATGGTTACAGGTCAGTGGGTGCTGTAAAGACATGGTTACAGCTCAGGGGTGCTGTAAAGACATGGTTACAGGGCAGTGGTGCTGTGTCGGACATGTAAAGGTCAGTGGGTGCTTGGTCGGACATGGTACAGGTCAGTGGGTGCTGTGTCGGACATGGTTACAGGTCAGTGGGTGCTGTGTCGGACATGGTAACAGGTCAGTGGGTGCTGTGTCGGACATGGTTACAGGGCAGTGGGTGCTGTGTCGGACATGGTTACAGGGCAGTGGGTGCTGTAAAGACATGGTTACAGGTCAGTGGGTGCTGTAAAGACATGGTTACAGGTCAGTGGGTGCTGTAAAGACATGTTACAGGTCAGTGGATGCTGTTTGGACAGTACAGGTCGGGGTGCGTGTCGGACATGGTAACAGGTCAGTGGGTGGGTGTCGGCATGGTTACAGGGCGAGTGGGTGCGTGTGTCGGACATGGTTACAGGTCAGTGGGTGCTGTAAAGACATGGTTACAGCTCAGTGGGTGCTGTAAAGACATGGTTACAGGTCAGTGGGTGCTGTAAGACATCGGTTACAGGTCAGTGGGTGGTGCTGGACATAACAGGTCAGTGGGTGCTGTGTCGACATGGTTACGGGCAGTGGGTGCTGTGTCGGACCTGGTTACAGGGCAGTGGGTGCTGTGTCGGACCTGGTACGAGCAGTGGGGTGCTGTGTCGGACCTGGTTACAGGGCAGTGGGTGCTGTGTCGGACCTGGTTACAGGGCAGTGGGTGCTGTGTCGGACAGTAGGTAAAAGGTCAGTGGGTGCTGTGTCGGACATGGTAAAAGGTCAGTGGGTGCTGTGTCGGACATGGTTACAGGTCAGGTGGGGTGTGTGCGGACATGGTTACAGGTCAGTGGGTGCTGTGTCGGACATGTTTACAGGGCAGTGGGTGCTGTGTCGGACATGGTTTCAGGGCAGGGGGTGCTGTGTCGGACAGGTTACAAGGCAGTGGGTGCTGTGTCGGACATGTTACAGGTCAGTGGGTGCGTGTAAAGACATGGTTACAGCTCAGTGGGTGCTGTGAAGACATGGTTACAGTCAGGGTGCTGTGACATGGTTACAGCAGTGGGTGCTGTAAAGACGGCATGTACAGCAGTGGGTGCTGTAAAGACATGGTTAGTAGTGGGTGCTTTGTGGACAATATAGGTCAGGGGGCTGTGTCGGACCTGGTTACAGGCAGTGGGTGCTGTGTCGGACCTGGTTACAGGGCAGTGGTGTGCTGTGTCGGCTGGTTACAGGGCGTGGGTGCTGTGTTCGGACCTGGTTACAGGGCAGTGGGTGCTGTGTCGGACCTGGTTACAGGGAGTGGGTGCTGTGTGGACCTGGTGGCAGTGGGGCTGTGTCGGACCTGGTTAAGGGCAGTGGGGTGCTGTGTCGGACATGGTAAAAGTCAGGGGGTGCTGTGTCGGACATGGTTACAGGTCAGTGGTGCTGTGTCGGACATGGTTACAGGTAGTGGGTGCTGTGTCGGACATGGTTACAGGTCAGTGGGTGCTGTGTTCGGACATGGTAACAGGTCAGTGGGTGCTGTGTCGGACATGGTAAAGGTCAGTGGGTGCTGTGCGGACATGGTTACAGGGCAGGGGTGCTGTGTCGGACATGGTACAGGTCAGTGGGTTGCGTAAAGACATGGTACAGCTCAGTGGGTGCTGTAAGACATGGTTACAGGTCAGTGGGTGCTGTAAAGACATGGTTACAGGTCAGTGGGTGCTGTAAGACATGGTACAGGTCAGGGGGTTGCTGTGGACATAATAGGTTCGTGTGCGGTGTGTCGGACCTGGTTAAGGGCAGTGGGTGCTGTGTGTGCTTGTACGGGGGTGCTGGATCTGTTGTGTGGCGGTGCGTGTGCTGTGGTCGGACTGGTTACAGGGCAGGGGGTGCTGTGTGTCGGACCTGTTACAGGGCAGTGGGTGCTGCTGTCGGACCTGGTTACAGGGCAGTGGGTGCTGTGTCGGACCTGGTTACAGGGCAGTGGGTGTGTGTCGGACTGGTTACAGGGCAGTGGGGTTGCTGTGTCGGACCTGTTACAGGGCAGTGGGGCTTGTCGGACCTGTTACAGGGCAGGGGTGCGGTCGGGACATGGTAAAGGTCAGTGGGTGCTGTGTCGGACATGGTACAGGTCAGTGGGTGCGGTGGACATGGTAAACAGGTCAGTGGGTGCTGTGTCGGACATGGTTACAGGCAGTGGGTGCTGTGTCGGACATGGTACAGGTCAGTGGGTGCTGTGTCGGACATGGTTACAGCTCAGTGGGTGCTGTAAAGACATGGTACAGCTCAGTGGGTGCTGTAAAGACATGGTACAGGTCAGTGGGTGCTGTGCTGGACTAATAGGGCAGTGGGTGCTGTGTGGCGAGACTGTGACAGGGCAGTGGTGGGCGTGTCGGACCTGGTTACAGGGCAGTGGGTGGTGTGTGTCGGACCTGGTTACAGGGCAGGGTGGCTGTGTCGGACCTGGTTACAGGGGTGGGTGCTGTGTTGACATGGTAAAAGGTCAGTGGGTGCTGTGTCGGACATGGTAAAAGGTCATGGGTGCTGTGTCGGACATGGGTTACAGGTCAGGGGTGCTGTGTGTCGGACATGGTTACAGGTCAGTGGGTGCTGTTTCGGACATGGTAACAGGTCAGTGGGTGCTGTTTCGGACATGGTAACGTCAGTGGGTGCTGTGTCGGACATGGTTACAGGGCAGTGGGTGCGTGTTTGGCATGGTTAAGTCAGTGGGTGCTGTAAAAGACATGGTTACAGGTCAGTGGGGTGCTGTAAAGACATGGTTACAGGTCAGTGGGTGCTGAAAGACATGGTTACAGGTCAGTGGGGGCTGTGCTGGACATATTAACAGGTCAGTGGGGGCTGTGCTGACAATACAGGTCAGGTGGGGCTGTGCTGACATTACAGGTCAGTGGGGGCTGTGCTGACAGTTACAGGTCAGTGGGGGGCTGTGCTGTGCTGACAGTTACAGGTCAGTGGGGGCTGTGGCTGACAGTTGACAGGTCAGTGGGGCTGTCTGACAGTTACAGGTCAGTGGGGCTGTGCTGACAGTTACAGGTCAGTGGGGCGGCTTGCTGACAGTACAGGTCAGTGGGGGCTGTGCTGACAGTTACAGGTCCGTGGGGGCTGTGCTGACAGTTACAGGTCAGTGGGGGCTGTGCTACAGTTACAGGTCAGTGGGGACTGTGCTGGA
>JAACNH010002361.1:0-41203 GCA_019447015.1 Hymenochirus boettgeri
CTGTCACGCACACCCACACACTGACTCAATCACAAATGCACACTGTCCCTCACACTCATAAACTGACTCAATCACAAATACTCTGTCACACACACATACTGACTCAATCACAAATACACACTGTCACACACACTCACACACTGACTCAATCACAAATACACTGTCAGACACACACACACATACACTGACTTAATCACAAATACACTCTGCCACAGACAGACACAATCAACAAAATACACACTGTCACTCACACATGACACAAATACACACTCACACTCTGACACAACCACAAATACACTCTGACACACACCTCACTCTTACACAATCACAAAATACACACTGTCACTCACACATACACTGACTCAATCACAAATACGTCACACACTCATACACTGACTCAATCACAATACACAGTTCACACTCATACACTGACTCAATCACAAATGTACACTGTCACATACACTGACTCAATCACAAATACACTAACACACACACTGACTCAATTACAATACACACTGACACACACACACCACACTTAATAAGAAATACACAATGTCACACACACACTCATACATGACTCAATCACAAATGCACACTGTCACACATAAACTGACTCAATCACAAATACACACTCACTCACACACATACACTGACTCAATCACAAATACTGTCATGCACACCCAACACTGACTCATACACAAATGCACACTGTCACTCACACTCATACATTGACTCAATCACAAATACACTGTCACACACACACACAATGACTTAATCACAAATACACACTGTCACACAACACTCAGACACTGACTCAATGACAAATACACTGTCAGACACACAACACTGACTTAATCACAATACACTCTGCCAAGACACAATCACAAATACACACTGTCACTCACCACAATGAACAAATACACTCTCACACTGACACAACCACAAATACACTCTGTCACACACTCTCACTCTTACACAATCACAAATACACACTGTCACTCACACATACACTGACTCAATCACAAATACAGTCACACACTCATACACTGACTCAATCACAAATACACAGTCACACACTCACATTCATACACTGACTCAATCACAAATACACACTCTCACACAAACACTCACTCAATCACAAAATACAGTCACGCACACCCACACACTGACTCAATCACAAATGCACACTGTCACTCACACTCATACACTGACTCAATCACAATACTCTGTCACCACACACACTGACTCAATCACAAATGCACACTGTACACACTACACTGACTCAATCACAAATACACACTCACTCATACTCATACACTGACTCAATCACAAATACTGTCACGCACACCCACACACTGACTCAATCACAAATACTGTCACGCACACCCACACACTGACTCAATCACAAATGCACACTGTCACTCACACTCATACACTGACTCAATCACAAATACGTCTCACACACTCACACTCATTCACTGACTCAATCACAAATGCACACTGTCACAACATACACTGACTCAATCACAAATACAGTCACCACATCACACTCCTACACTGACTCAATCACAAAAAAAACTCTACACACACACACACACACACACACACTGACTCAATAACAAATACACACTGTCCACACACACACACACTAATAACTGAATCAATACAAATACACTCTTGTCACAACACACTGACACAATCACATAAACACACTGTCACACACTCCACACTCTGAACAATCACAAATACACCCTGTCCACACTAACAATCTGACCACATCACAAAACACACTGTCACTCGAACTATAACTGACTCAATCACAAATACGTCACACACTCACACTCATCACGACTCAATCACAAATGCACACGTCACACATACAACTGACTCAATCACAAATAATGTCCCACACACACACTTATACACTGACTCAATCTCAAATACACTCTGTCACACACACTGACACAATCATAAATGCAGTCAACACACTCACACTGACACAATCACAAATACACACTGGCCCTCCACATCCATACACTGACACAATCACAAATACACACTGTTACTCACACACTGACTCAATCACAAATACACAGTCACACACTGACTCAATCACAAATACAGACTATCACACACCATCATACACTGACTCACACACTCATACACTCTGTCACACAATACACACACTGACTCAATCACAAATACAGACTTTTCACACTCATACATTGACTCAATCCAAATACAAGCTGTCACTCACTCACCTGCTGATCAACACACAAATACACTGTCACTCACACACTCACTCATTCACAAATACACTCTGTCACGCACCACACACACTGATAAAATGACTCAATCACAAATGCACTCTGTCACACACACTCAAACACTGACTCAATCACAAATACATTGTCACACACTCACTCTTACACAATCAAAAAATACACACTGTCACTCACACATACACTGACTCATCACAAATACAGTCACACACTCATACACTGACTCAATCACAAATTCACAGTCACACACTCACATTCATACAACTGACTCAATCACAAATACACACTCTCACAAAACACATCATCAATCACAAAACAGTCACGCACACCCACACACTGACTCAATCACAAAAGCACACTGTCACACACTCATACATTGACTCAATCACAAATACAAGCTGTCACTCCATCACACGCTGACTCAACCACAAATACACTCACTCAACACTCATACACTGCTCAATCACAAATACACATGCACTCACACTCATACACTGACTTAATCACAAATACACAGTAACACACACACTATCACATATACTAGCGCTCACACACATTTACACCATACTCTCTCAATACACTGACAATAACTACTATAACACTGGTATAAAACACACAATCACAAATACTATAAACACACCAATCACACATAAATAACACACTTTTATATAACAGTCAATTGTGACATTGACATAATCACACATACTATCACACACTCTCACATACACTGACACAATTACACACACATACATCACATTCACACTACACACTTTATTACACTAACGATTATCCACACACAATTTTTTCCCACACTTGCACATAGTTTTACAGTGATTCAGATAAGGATGAGAAGGAAGGAAAACACAGCCAGACATGATGGGGTTAACTAGGGAGCAGACATACTGATCTCCTAACCCCACATTACTTCTAAACACTGAAATCTTTAGAAAACACAAGAGAAAAGCCAAATCTGTAATGTCTTCCTGCACTGGCGCAAAAAATCCACAGGTAGCAGGACATGACATGACATCATAAGGAGAAATGTATTTGCAACTAACTTACAAGATGATCCAGCACTGACAGTGGGGGGGGGTGCTGCGCAGGGTTTTCAGGCAACAGCTAGCCTGTTACACAGCTCACGCACATTCAAAATACAAAGGAGTATTTTTTTTTTTCTTGTCTGAAAATATTATTCTTGGTTTATTTTATTTATTAAATGTTTCTGTCTAAACACAGACTGTCAGCTTTGAGAATTTATCCCCAAAATATAAATAGAGATAGTTTTAAAGAAATGCTGTCATCATGTATTTTACAGAGCACATTCGGGAGATTCAATAAAAGTTCTTATCATTAAAAATGCTGCATATTTGTCCCAACCAATCAGATCTTATTTAACATTTGAAAGCTAACATCTGATTGGTTGGGGCAAAATTAGCACCTTTAACGATAAGAACTTTTATTGCATAACCCTGATAATCTCTTTAACACAAACTGCCTGTTACTTTGCCCTCTTAAACTGGGAGTGGTTATCCTGAAGGAACACTGAACTACCATGACATTGAAATTCAATAAACAGCTCCAGAAATACTGTGCACAAGGCTGGACCTGAAATCTGTATTATTTCCCGTGGCACTGGATAGTGGATTCTGCCGCCAGGGTTTTGACATTTAATTCAAGGTAACTGTATTGACACTAAAGTTTTATTGCAAAAAAAATAAAAAACATGTTGATACCTCTATAGTCCTTTTTTAAACAGCACGTGTTCATGTTGGAATCTTGCTTACAGTCTCCGAATATAAAAAGAAATAAAGGGTTAACCAAATGCTTATTTATAGGGGAAAGACAACAACATTTTTGGTACAAGAGTTACCCTTCATCTAAAAAATTAACTAATATGCCAATTATTTAACAATAAGATATTTGTTGTTTAATTATTTTACAGATATAAAATGTCATTTGATTACTTCCTGTACAAAGTGTACGTTTTTCACCGGATCATTCTCGGAAGAAGTGCTAAACTTTGCTGAAAATGAGTTTCAAGTTCTGGATGATGATTTTACATCGTTACCTACCTAAATCTGGCAAGTGATCTTTTTTGTGCATTTGTGAGAGTCAGTTCCAAGCACTCAAGCCTGAAAAATGCCTAAAAGCCTGCTTTAGCAAAAAACAACATGACAGACAAATAGCTCATTGAGTTGGTAAAACCATCAAATTTTTGCTCTTCATACAGTATTGTTGTCTGTGCAAACTTTACAACCACCAGAGGGTGTCAAACATATACTGTATCCACTGATCCATCTACCAACTGTATTATGGTTATTATTTATTTTAAAATGTATTACCACTGAAATGACCTTGGGATTTTACATATCTTTCTGCATTGGTGTCTTTTACATATACTTTTTGTAAATTAAGCTGGCACCTTTCCAAACCAGACTGGCCAGTATGATCATTTATGTACTAAACTAAAAGAACATCAGTCTGTTTACTGACAGAACTGCACTCTAAATACATTTCTATCAGATCGCTCCAAAAAATTAAAACCCGTTTTCCGTTTTTCTGATCAACCGCTCTACAATGTTGAGCATTTTATAAGAAAAACATACATCAAGCCAGGCGGAATTTTTTTTGCCGACCACACCCTCCGTTTCTCAGGTTTCAAGCTGAAATTTGCAGAAGAACCAAAGCCTCAAGGTAGGGAACTTCGAGCTGTTCGTCGGATCGAATTTCTGATCAGAAATCTGATCAGAAAAAAGTCTGCCCACTGTGTAGATAGCTTTATACAGCCAAACTTCACAGCAAGAACCTCTTTGGATGTTCTTTGGAAAACCTGGTAGCAGTTATCTGACTGATTGGGCCACATTATCAGATCAGCACACATAGTATGTCATATTTCAGTAGCTGATTGTCAGAATGATGAACTATTTGATGAGTAAATATTATTGACAGTGAATTTCTACTGCCCAATAATTTTGTGTTCCAATATTGATCACAGTTGATGGTTCAGGCTGGACAGCCCAAAATTTAAATCATTCAAAGGTTTAACATTGTATCAATCTAATATCTGTCAGTGTATGGCCTAAATACCTAGATTGCTGCCTCAAGTTATAAGTCAAAGTTTTGGACACTCCTCCTATGAATGATTTTTCTTCACTGCTATTGTTTTCTACATTGTACAATAATATTGAAGACATGAAAACTATGAATGCACATATGAAAAATGTACATGTCTCCGCCATTTTTGCTAAGTGGGCCATCATTTGTTTGTGTTTATAGGACCCCAAACTAATCAGCCCAGGCTATATAAAGGCTATTTAACCAAGAAAGAGAATGATGGAGTCCTGTACCTAATTGAGAGAGTTTTGGATTTGTCTTCACTGCAGAGTGAAGATAAAGCATCCAAGAGCAAGACTTTTGGAAATCCATCCAGATGACTACCTCATGAATCTGAGAGTGTGCAAAGATGTCATCACCACAAAAGTGGTGGTTACTACTTTGAAGAATCTAAATAAACTGTTGTTTAATTAAATTTAATTTCCTTCACATGGTCTTGATGTCTTGAATATTCTACAATGTAGAAAATAAAAAAAACGTAGAAAATACTTGTGAATAAGGCAGCATGTCCAAGCTTTTAAAGGGCATGTCCACCCTCTTTAAAAACTTTGCCACAATGCAGGGGATACCTTCCCACCTCCAACCGCTATATTCATAGGTGTAAAAGCGCTTCCAATCTGTACTTACACCTTCTCGTTCCTGCGCTGTTCTGATCCGGTCCCCTGCCCACTGGAATGCAAGCAGGGGGCCGGACCAGCAGCTGCGGCTGTGATTGGCTGAGAGTCAGCTAATCCAAGCCGCGGCTGCCTTCAGTGTAGAACAGCGCAGAAAGAGGAGGTGTAAGTACAGATTGAAGCGCTTTTACACCTATGAATATAGCGGTTGGGGGTGGGAGGGTATCCCCTGGATGGTGGTAAAACTTTTTATAGTTCAAAACACTGCCAGCCACGGAGGGAGAGGGGGGGAAAGGTCTACTGAGCATGTCTCAGACCTTGCTGAGGTTAGCAAAGAAAAAGGCACGGTTCAGTTCCTGAACTTTGAAGAGGCAAAAACAGGAGAACCACAAGGAGCAGGGATGTAAGGTAAGGATTTTTTTCTTTGTTCTGTGGGTCAGTAGTAAGTAAAATTTTAGGGGGGGTGGACAGCCTTTAAATTTATGTGTAATGGTAAAGGAATAGTTCAATGGGAAAGTAAACTATTCTTTATTGCATTAATTGAAGAACAGAAAGTAAAGTTAGAGAGCTTTGCTCCTGGCTCCTGTTAGATTAATTGAAGACGGGAGGTAGGCATAGCTCCTTTACCTCCCTGTTCTTCAATTAATGCAATAAAGGAATAAAACACTTTCTCAGTGAACTATCATTAAGGTATTTTTTAAAATATTTTAATCTGAAATGGTACAAACTGGATGATAGAAATTTTAAGTCTTATCAAAGAAGAAGGAGATCCCACTTGTGCAACAATGGCGATATGGCTGAGATCACCTTGGTATGAAACCAAAGAAGGGCAATCGCAAATCAAAGATGTTCGGCCAAGAGTGCTAACTTCTCCACCTGCCATACCATATTTTTGCCAAGTCTTTCTTCACATCTAAAGCTAAGGTACAACATTATTGCTATACTTTTCTTGTGGTCAAGAGTGAGCTGCCATTTAAAGGAAAAGTGCACCGTAAAAGCAAGTCAAGCAAGTTAATTGGAAGCAGTAGCTTTAAAAAATCTTGCCCCCTCTGAGACTGCTGGATCTCCTTCTTAAAGCTGGGTACACACGATGAGATATTTCAGTCCGATCGACCGATAGTTCAGTGTATCGGTCGATCGGACCGAAATTATCGCATCCGAATGTGCCCAGTCCGAATCGGACGAAAGGACGATCGGACAGGGTGGAAAACCTGTCCGATCGTGCGGTCCTCTATGGACCGCACGAACGTTCACGGTGAATATCGGACGGGTGCTTTTGCCGCGGACCGACAGTCCTTTCCTCCTGGCCGACGTTCGAAAGTATCGAACGGGGTCAGGAGGAAAAATCGCTAGGTGTGTACCTAGCTAAAAAGCACTGTCAGTGTGGTCTGGTGACGTCATTGTGGGCGGGATGTTGTGTACAGCGCGGCGCGATGATGGCATGCATACATGCGTCCGTACATGCACTGATGCATGCGCCGCAAAGTCACGTGCGCACAAACCAGACGGACACTTCTTTTGAGGCTTAAGAAGGAGATCCAAGTCACGGAGGGCGGAGCTAAAAGGTCTACAATGCAGATCCAAGATGTCAGCCACTTTACTTCAGGAAAGGTAGGCTCAGGAGGGACCTAGAAAAAAAAGGGCAATAGATTTTTTAAAGCTGCTGCTTTCAATCAAACTTAACTTACTTTACAGTGTTCTTATCCTTTACATGTGTATGGGCTTTACTTTCTCATGGAGTGTATAGTTATCCAAATAACGTTTACTATTTGATTTTCAGATTATTTATGTAATGAGGAACCAAAAGAGATTTTCGTGTGTCGCTTTTTCATTTTTCTAAAATATTTGCCACTATAAAGACCCTGAAAGCTTTGAAGACTACTTGAAGACTTTCTGCAAGGGAACCGTGAGTTTGAAATAAAGTAGCATGTGTCGTAAAATTTCCAATGTGTTATTTTATGTGAATATGAAAACTAATAGTTAATACAGTAAAGTCTGGAGGGCAAACTTTAGACTGGCTGGTGAACTGGAGGGCTGTCTTTACACTAGCTGGTAAACTGGAGGGCTGACTTTAGACTGGTTGGTGAAATGGAGGGCAGACTAACACTGGCTGGTGAACTGGTAATATTATGTCCACAATACAAGGCTGGTAATTAAAATACCTCATGCCCAGCCCCCAGACAGGTACATATATGGTGCCCTCATAACCATGCCCACACAGACTGGTACATATAAGATGCCCTCATACCCGCCTACAAAGACTGCTTAATATAAGTGCCCTCATGCCCAGCCAACACAGATGGGTACATATAAAATGCACTCATAACCATGCCCACACGACTGTACACTGCTATGCCCTTATGTCCAGCCAATGCAGACTGGCACATACAAGATGCCTATGCCCAGCCCACACAGACTGGACATACAAGATGCCCTCATGCCCAGCCCACACAGACTGCGACTATAATATGCTCTCACACCCATCTCACATAGATTGGTAAACACAAGATGCCCTCATGCCCGACTTACACCAAATGGTACATAAAAGATGCCCTCAAGCCTGCTTACACAGACTGGTACACATAATATGCCTCATGCCCAGCCCACCACAGACTAGTACATTTAAGATCTCCTAATGCCCAGCTTTCACAGACTGATACATAAAAGATGCCCTGGTGGCAATCAATTGCCTGCAACACTTCTACTCCATCCCTGCTCTCACTAACTGCCGCCTTTCTAGTGGAATCGCCAAGAGCAAATGTTATGCGTCCCCTGAATTTTCCCCTTAGGGCTATGTGTCTTTTACTTATTGTTGGCTGTATTCCGATCCATTATTGGAAGGGTACTTTGTCATTTTTTTGTGCAAATCGCATGCCTTGGGCAGACCATATCAGATTAAATCTACTCAAGCAGATCTTAGATTTTGTCTTTGTTTGATATCAAAGTGGATTGGATTTTAGTTATAATTTTCATCCCTGTAATTCTACTTTGAGAACATCTAAAAAAATGTTATTTGGTATTAGTTTTAGTGTGTATTTCGCACAATTATAGCATTATTTAAAAGGAGAACTAAAGTAAAATAAAGACCCTGCATGAATTCCCTAATTTCTCAGACATGTATCTCAGCATTTTCTTTAATAGGAGGTTTCTAGCTTTCACAGAGTATCTATACCATTGCATATACATGGGGCTTTCTACCCCCCCCTTTAACAAAGCTGTCAAGTAACTACTGGATGACCTCCTAAACCTCTTGCAATGAGGTCTTAGCTGCTAGAAAGTGAACATTCACTAGGAAGGAAGGATGTAGAAATCTGAATTGGCATAAATCTGCAAATATTTTGCAATTGAGAAAATATTGTCTTTGAACTTAACGGTTACTTTTCTTTTTTTTTTTGTTCTGTGTTGAAATTTCCTGTAATTGTTTGGACCAGTTCTTTAACACTCTTGGTTTGACCATGTCAAAGGGTGGATGCAAATGAGACACAACAGCAAACTTTTTTTTATCAACTTATGAGGAACGAAAACAGGCAAGAGAAAGCAAAAGGTTTCCAGTCTATTTTCCACTCAATTACTTTATTATACACAATCTTTCTAGGCTGCTTCATTGCCATTTTTTTTATTTTTTCTTTTGTCTGATCTTACAACCTCATCAGAAAGCAGTGAAAATGTTTCATTCTTTATTCATTCTTCTTCACATATCCTACAGTCTTTACCCTATGCCTAGCTTCACAATGCAGCAAAAGTGGCCTAATCAATTCCTCCTCCCCCTTCAAATCTAATCATGTCTGAGTGTTAAAACCAGTGTGAACAAGCAGCTGAACAGCATGTTTATATGTTCTGTGTTCCATATGTGTGGGTGTTTAAACATTATTTATCTATCAGGATCTCCGGGCTTGTGTACAAAGAATTTGTAAATTTATAGGAAAAGAATTAGATGAAGCCAAGATTGATTGGTTGTTAAACATCCTCTTTCAAAGCCATGAAAGAAAACAAGATGTCCAACTACAGGCTCGCCACTGCAGACTTTCTGGATCACACAAAGGCACTTTTATGCGTAAGGTACAGATGTTGTAAAATATTTGCAGGAAATTCCAATGGGAAATATTTATTTAGAGTGTCAGTTTTGAGGTTAACAATAAAGACATTCCTAAAACAATAGGTACCATTTACAAGTTTGTTCTTCACCGCACATAGTAACAGAGGAGCCGCTGATCAATTTCCTTCCTCAGACTCCTTCCCACGCAGGGTAGAGACCTCACCCTGTCAATCGCCTTCAGCGTGCTGCCGTCATGGGTTGTTTCAAACCCCAGTCAACAATATAATCCAATAGCACTAACGGACGGCCTAATCAGCACCACTTCAGTCAGGCTTGAAAGAGACTTCTCGACAGTCCGATTTGTTAAAAGATCATCTCCTTTATTGTTCACACATTTAAAAATCGCTTATCGCAAAACATGTACAGGTGCAACATCCTGTACATGTTGCACCTGTACATGTTTGCTATAAAGCGATTTTAAAATGTTGTAACAATAAAGGAGATGATCTTTAACAAATCGGACTGTCGAGAAGTCTCTTTCAAGCCTGCTGAAGTGGTTGCGATTAGGGTCCGTTAGTGCATTGGATTATTGTTTCTTCAACCCCACATGTTAACTGTATGAAAGGGAATTAATCATTTTGGTTGGTTCTAATTTAACTTGTGTTTGAGTGTAACTAAAATGAAGAAAAATCATGTCAATTATTAATATAAGTTAAAATAGTTTTAACCCTTATTCTGTCACGTGGTTCCCCCCCCCCCCCCCCAGCTGAAAAGACGGCTCTAAATCCTATTATTTTTTTTTTTTTTAATAGAAAAAGGATCCTTTTCTATTTAAAAAAAATCATTGAGACCAATTAAAGGATAACTGTATTGCCTCAATGTATTTTTTTTATCAAAATTGCTTTCAAAAGAGTAAACATATGCAGCCCTCCCATACATTTTTTTCTGATTTCAAGCTTCTCTCTGCCTTCAATTAGCCATGCTGGTGAGGGGCGTTACAATTCTGTCTGCGTAACTGTCACTCAAAGCTAGCATGTGACAAAATACTCCTCCACCCATCCAGATTAGCTTGATTTGTAGGCTAATCCTAGCACCAAAACATTTCAAGTTTGTTTGACTGGCAGAGAGGAGGAGAGAGGTTGTAACAGACATTCCCACCAGCCAATGACAAGTGTTATGTTAATCATGGCCTGGGCCGTCTGGAGGAGGGCTTTTAGCACTCATCTTTGCTGTGTGAATCTAAGGGAGAGCAGCATGACTGTAAATGGGAGTAAGCAATTTCAGCTGCTGAAATGGACCTGTAATGGGGGTGAAGTTATTTTTTTTTATATTGTCCTTTAAAGGCAACTGTACAGTTTGTATACCATATTGTGCCTGTCAACCAAACAACTATTTCATGACAGGATAATACCAGGCTAGTCAGACATCTTGTCAGGTACACCAGCTCCCCAACTTCAACTGCACTAAAGAACTGAGATAATTTTTTTTTTCCATAAAACCAGAACCCTAGGATTGCAATACTACCTGGCTTCCCGGGCTCCATGAAAGATACCAACCACCAAGTCTGAATGTCAGAGGAGGCCAAATCGAACAAAAATAACTAGTAGACTGGCAGTGGGGTATCCTTATTCTGGAAAGCTCGCTTGGTGAACTGGAATCTCTCAGAGTTAAAGATGGCCACAAGTAAACATTGCATTTGCGTATCGGTTTGCTTTTCCAAATATTTTCACATTTACACTATCTCTGCTTATTTATTGACTGCAGGAATCTCTGGGGACTGGAAGAACCATTTCATGTGGCTCAGAGTGAATATTTTGATAAAGTTTATCAGGAGAAGATGAAAGATCTGAACATGAATTTTTCTGGGGAGGAATCTTAATATATATAGTTGTGTAAGTCTTCTAGCAGGGACAGATATGAATGAATGAAATAACTGTAAAGCTCTGTGCAATATGTTAGACTGTATAATGAAGAAAATGCATAAATACATCTAAATATGTATATTCATTCGATTAAATATTTATTTAAAAAAAAAAATTGAATATGGGAAATTTGAAGTCGCAGACGTGCCGGGATATAGGAGAAGTGTGCAGAAGCGTAACGGTTTTATCTGTGAATTTGGGACATTTTTTCCATAGATATAATGGCAACATCCTCAAATGTGGATATTTCGAGGTTTAAGGGTTATGAGATCAAAACAGTTTGTTCATGGTCTATAAAACACAAATGCTGGTACCCCCAACTCCCACAGACACAGGTACACCCTCCCAGACCTACCTTTCCATTCCCATGGAAGCCATACTTAAAGAGTAACTATAATCAAAAAACTAATTTTGATCACTTATCCCTAAAAGGTAGTTATATGGTTCATACATGCAAATACAAAAAGCCCCAACCTCAAAGGGTACACACACCTACTAACCTACCCTTTTATTCTGTGGCAGCCATACTAAAAGGATAACTAAAGTAAAAAAAAAGTGATTTTGAATATCCTCATATAAGTTAGTTTTATGGTTGTAAACACAAAAAAAGACATACCCTAACCTCACATGGGAACACACACCTATTGACCTACCCTTCCATTCCTGTGGTAGCCTTACATAAAGGGTAACTAAAGTCAAATAAGCTAATTTGATTTATCCCAATAAAAGTTTATATGATGGTAAACACAAAATAAAGACATACCCCCTTAACCAGACCCAGGTACACACACTTACTGACCTACCTCCCATTTCCATGGCAAACAATTTTGACTAATCATAACAAAGTTTTTTTTTTTACCTCCACCACGACATAGTACACCACACTAGCGATCTACTTATCCATTACTGTGGCAGCCTTACTTAAAGGGTAACTAAAAAAAAAAAAAAAAATTTTGATCAATAATTTAAAAGTTAGTTTTTTTAACCCCCAACATGACACAGGTAAACACACCCACTGACCTACCCCTCCTACTGTTTCAGTCACATGTAAAGGGTAACTAAAGTCAAATAATCAAATTAACATATTTTGACCAACCATGAAAAAACAAAAAATAACCCCCAACCTGACACAAGTACACGCACCTTATTATGGCAGCCATACTTAAAGGGTAACTAAAGTAAAAAATAACAAATTTTGTCTATAATCAAAGAAGTTTTTTTTTTTTTTTTTTTAAACTTCCAACCTGATCCAGGTACACAACGCCTACTTACCTATTCTTCTATTTTCATGGCAGCCATATTTAAGGGTAAGTATAGTCAAAAAAACTATTTGATACATCATCAAACAATTTGTTTTTTTTTAATCCTAACCCGACACAGGTACACACTGATCTACTTATCCATTACTGTGGCAGCCATACTTTAAGGGTAACTAAAGTAAAAAAATTACTTTGACCAATCATCTAAAAGTTTGTTTTTTTTAACCCCTAAACTGACCACACAATTACAGGATTGTGGAAGCACTCCAATTAGGCTAATTTAAACTAGATTTAGCGGAAGTGCTACTGATCTGGTCAAACATTATTAAAAACATAGAAAAGATAATCAATGCCATTCCTAGGCCATACAATACATATATCTGCACACTTTATAAACAAAGGGGTTTTAGTATACATTAATGTGATCACATGAATGAAAAGCCTTCCAACCACGTCAAGGTAACCCCAGTCTGGAAGGTCCTAACTTCTAACCTTTTAAATTTCTTTTACTCAATACGATTAGGAAAACTGCATTTCTCATTTTTACCACGGATCCAACAACCTGACTCAGGTACACACACTTACTGATCTACTTATCCATTACTGTGGCAGCCATACTTAAAGGGTAATGATTTACTTATCCAGTACTGTGGCAGTCAATGTAAAGGTAACTAAAGTTAAAACAATAATCAAAAGAGTTTGTTTTTTTAACCCCAATGGCACAGGTATACACACTACTGACCTACCCCTCCATTACTGAGACAGCGTATAAAGGGTAACTAAAGTTAAAAAAACTAATGTTGACCAATCATCAAAAAAGTTCATTTTTTTACCCCAACCTGACACACACATAATGACCTAATCTTCCTTTTTTGTGATAGCCATACTTAAAGGTTAACTATAGTGAAAAATACATTTGACCAATCATCAAATAAGTTAGTCCCCCAACCTGACATGAGTACTCACCAACAACTGGCCTACCTTTAATTCATGACAGCCATATTAAAAGGGTAAGATAAAAAATAACAATATCCTCATCATGGCATTGAGTTTTAAACTCTGCCAACAAACACACACATTCCCTTACAAAATGGGCCTTCCAAGCCAAATTTAAAGTTATATTTAAACTTTCCCTTTCTAGTTTGTTTGATGTGCTGTATAATCTGTTATTAATGTTTTATATAGGATAAACATATCAATGGAAACTTGTGGCAACCACTCCATGGACTCACAAGGTTCTTCAGAGCTAAAGCAAATGGTCTGTAATCAGAGGGTTTACAAAATCTTCCACAGCCAGAGCAATCAAACCATGAGTCCGGGTTTGGTGAAGTACCAACTATACCAGCCTTACCAACTGAACCATTAATATATCATTTAAATGAGAAGCTTGCTTTATATCTAACCTTTTGTGTCATAAAAATGATGTAAATCTGATTTTTAATAAAATTAATTTTTGGTTTTTTTCTTACTCAAAATTCATGAGGATAGAGCAGAATTGAAGTTCTATGGTTGATCCAGTTATTGCCAAGGTATCCTGGAAGTCATTTGACACACACAAGATGTTACAAAGGATACAGGACGCTCTTTAAAAAAAAAAATCTGCCTGATTACCTGATAATAAAGCTCTCAGAAAAGGAAAATTCTATTAAACAAAAAAAAGATCAACATCCCATACACAGTGCAGTATAGTGCAGTGGAGTGCTCTGATTTGTATGTGGGGGTAGACTAGACTAAACAGCAGCTGCACCAACATAGACTAAGCACAGAAGAGCCAATTCCTCTGTCAGGACCCAACCATGTACCTGGATCATGAGGAAAAAGGGATCATCTTAGCCAAAGAACAGGACTTCTTAAAAAGAAGTGTCAAGGAGGCCATTCATGTCAAAATAAAGAGAACCATGTCTGAGGCGTGAGTGTGATTTCAACAAAGGGGGAAACGCCCGCAACTGCCCAAAATAGTGTAAATCTCAGGCTACCTGATGTATTATCAAGTAAGTGTGAGTTTTGTTATTTGATACGATAATGGATTTTATTTCTAATGAAATTATGTTGCTTGTAATTTATATCACTTTGTATCTATATCCCCCTCCTTCATTTCTCTATATAAGATATATGTGAGACAAGTAGACCCTAGTGCAATCCAATTCAAATTGCTTACATGTCTATTCCCTTTATAATTGCTGCTTTAAAAAGCCTGCCCTTCTCTCTGGATAAATAAAATTAATTACTTAATAAAGCCGGCTAAATTATTTTAAGCCCAGCTACATTCAGCTGGGTCCTACTCTTATCACTACTTGCCTTTTATGAGCCAAATTATAAAGGAATAAAAAAATTTAAGCAATTTTGGAATGGATGTGCACTAGCTTTTATTTGAATGTATACCAGGGGCGTAACTAGAGGGGAGCAGGGGAGGCAACCGCAGGGGGGCACAGGAGCCAAGGGGCCCCATCTTATTTTTATTATGAGGGATATAGCCTCCTCCCAAGAAACCACTGTGGATGAAAGCAGGGATAGGGATATGTGTTAATTTTCCCTCTCTATATAAGTTTGTATGTGAGACAAGGGTGTCGGCCTCTGATGAAGTGATGTGAAGTCATGAAATTATCAGGGCACCTCCTTGTCCTTCCCATGTGAAGAGCCCTGCCGACGGTGATGTATGTTTTAATGTTTACTGGAATAAAAATTGATTTTTAAAGTTATGATGTGTGCAGCCCACTCATAATACTTGTGTTACGTATTATAGGGCATGTCACCCCAAAACTAAAAGTAACCCACTACTGGCCCAACTGTGTGGTAGGTTTAAAAACCCATCTAAAGGCAATCAGGAGATTCAATAAAGTTCTTTATCGTTAAATATGGTGCTAATTTTGCCCCAACCAATCAGATCTCATTAACATTTGAAAGTTGGGGTAAAATAGCACCATATTTAACGAAAGAAACTTTTATTGAATCTCACTGAATATGTTTCAGAGGGGGAAAAAATTCCTTTCTGACCCCAAATGGCAATCGGATTATACCCAGATTAACTGGAGCTAAAGGCTTAAAACAAGAGGCTTTGCAAGACTGTGATGAGCAGCCAATCCGGATGATAATCTTGGGAATCATTTGCTGATCTGGCTGGGTCAGATTGCCAACATCATCTGACTGAAACTGCCACAAATGTACAATTATTAATTGGCTTGAAAAAGTTCTGTTCTTTCTATTTCTTCTTCTTTTCTTCTTCCGTTTTCTTTCCGCTTTTTTTGGAACGTTCTCCTCCCACAGTTTTTGAGCTAGAGACATGAAATTTTGGTACAGTGTGCGGGGCATATAGGTGAAGTGTGCTATCTTCTAGCTAAGGAATCCGCAGAAAGCGTTACGGCGTTATGTGAATTTCCGGACATTTTTCCATGACTATAATGGTAACACATCCTCAAATGTGGATATTTCAAAACAGTTTTTTTTCATGGTCTAAATACAAAAAATGGTGATATCCCCAAACCCACCACACAGACACAGGTACACCCACCTACTGACCTACCTTTCCATTCCCATGGAAGCCATATTTAAAGGGTAACTAAAGTCAAAAAAAACGAATTTAGATTTATCCTCAATAAAAGATAGTTTTATGGTTAAAACACAAAAAAGACACACCCCCTACAACCAGACCCGGTACACACAACCTTACTGATCTACTTATCCATTACGGTGGTAGCCATACTTAATGGGTAACTAAGTAAAAAAAATAAATTTGATATAATAATAAAAAAGGTTGTTTTTTAACCCCCATGTGGCACAGTAATACACCTACGACCTAACCTCCATTATGTTGCAGCCATACCTAAAGGGTAACTATAAAGTCAAAAAAACTATTTTAACCAAATCATCAAAAAAGTTTGTTTTTTTAACCCCCAACCGGACACAGGTACACACACCTACTGATCTACTTATCCATTACTGTGGCAGCCATACCTAAAGGGTAACTAAAGTAAAAAAAAATTTTTGACCAATCATCAAAAAAGTTTGTTTTTTTAAGCCCCAAAACGACACAGGTACACACACACCTACTGATCTACTATCCAATTACTGTGGCAGCCATACTAAAGGGTAACTAAAGTCAAAAAAACTAATTTTGACCAATCATCAAAAGAGATACAGAGAGATTTAATAAAAGTTTCTATATTGAAAATGGTGCTAATTTTGTCCTAACCAATCAGATGTTAGCTTTTGCTGGGTACACACAAAAGTGTTTTTGTCCCAAACAAGCGTTCACTACAAACTCATCATTCCCATTATTGAGTTTTAAATCTGCAGCAAACACACATATTCCCTTCAAAATTCACCCTTCAAGCCAAATTCAAAGTTTATACTTAAACTTTTCCCTTTCTAGTTGTCCATATTTAATCTGCTTGTTTATAATCTGCTCATGTTTATCTTCAGGTCTGCACCTCCTTCAGTCCCACCCCTCTGGTACTGCATCGATTCGGGCTCTATGGTACTGCCTATTTCTGAGTCTGCTGCCCTTGATCCGGCAATCCGGGCTGTTTCTAGGCATAAACAACCAAGGCAAAACTGCTAGGGCACTGTTAAAAGTTTTTTTTTCTGTCCACCTTTAGGCCACTCCTTCTTGCCCCCATTTTTGTTTGCCTCAAAAAGAGGGTGTCAAACTACAGTCTGCTTCCCTGTGTACTTTGGTATTGGTATTGCCTACCTCGTGTCTCTGGTTCTGCAACCAGGGAGTGGCCCTAGGTAAACTGCTAGAGCACTAAGAGGTCAGGAGGGCGCTATCAAAGTTTCATTCACTGTCCCCTTTGGTCTTCCCTTCTTGGTCTTGCCCCTCTCTTGTTTTGCCTCCAAAAAAGAAGCGGGTCATAGCCTTCATGTCCGCCCCAATCAGGACCTGCCCCCCCTCTGGTCCTTCCACCTTTGATCCTTGCTGCTCATCTGGTCCTACAACCAGGGAGTTTCTAGGCATAAGCAACCTAGGCAAACTGATAGGGCACTGAGAGGTTTAGAAGGCGCCATTCTACTTTTTTCCTGTCCTCTCTGGGCATGCCCTTTTCTGGTCTTACCTCCTTCCTATCCTATCCCTCTCCTGCCTTGCATCCCCTTCACTCTACCGTCTGCCTTCATGTTCTGTCACCCCCCCCACCCCTCCAGTCCTTCCTCCCAACCCCACTGGTACTGCCCGCCATTAGTTCTTGCCCGTCCTCCTGTCCTTTTCCTATTGGTCTTGTCACCCTCTGTGGTTCTGCACACAGCCCACTAGCCCCCCTCAGTCAAGCCCCCCCTAGCTACTCTTTACCCCTCCAGTCCCAGCTCCCCTTCAATCCCAATCTATGTCTCTCCAATTCACACCCTTTCCCTTTTTCGTCGTCTCTTACCATTGTTTTGTTTCAACCCCGAGACCCAGCGGTCTTCCCTTACATGGGGCCGCCTCCATTGGGCCTTCCCCCCTCTGGTCCTGTCACCCCTTTGGCCCTGTCAAACCTCCAGTCCTTTTTCTCCTGGTCTTCTTCCCTCTTCCTTCCTTTTCTCTTTTTTCCCTACTACTGGGTGGTATGTCGTGGACCTGCCCACCTTGGTCCAGCTCCCCCATCAGTCCTGCCCCCCCCTTGGGTCATGCTTCCCTTCAGGCCTTCCCCCCTCTGGTCCTGACCCCCCTTGTCTTAACCTCCTTGGACATTCCCCTCCTTTGGTTCTGCCCCCTTTTTGTCCTGCCCACATTATGTCTACCAAACTTAAACGGTTTTGCCATCCTTCTGTTCTTGCTACCCTTTGGGCTCCCTACCTCCAGTCTTTTCTCCTTTAAGCCCCCCAATCAGGTATTCCTGTACGGAATTCCTGCCCCAATCTATGTCTCCCCAAACTTACGTCATTTACCTTTTCCAGCATTTCCTTACCAATCTTTCATCCTGATACCCAGCCGTTCTTCCCTCTACAGGGCCTGCCCCCCCCCCTTTGGTCCTTGTGCCACCTTCCAGTCATGTCTCACATTTTAGGAATTTCCAATTAATAGTTTTACCCTGTTGGACCTTCTCCTTGCCTCTGGTCTGTCCCCCTTTTGCCTGTTTTACCCCCTCCTCCTTTTACTTTTTCCTTACTTTTCCATTTGTCCTGATACCCTGGCAATTTTTTGTCAGATTGAACGACCCTCGTTTGGGTCGTCTGGTCCTGCCCCCCTTCAGTCCTGCCTCACCTTATGTCTGCCAATTTTACCCTGATACCCAATGTCACACTTTACAACTTCCAACTGAAAGTTTTATCCTCCATGGGGCCTTCCCCCACTCTTATCCGTCCCCATATCCATCCTTTTGTCCTGATACACGGACATTTTCCCTCGCTATAGGCCTGCTCTCCTTTGCCTCTATCCCCCTTCAGGTCCTGCCTCCTTCTGGTCTTGCCACCCTTCAGGCCTTTCCTCCTCTGGTCCTGCCCCCCTCTGATCTTTCCTCCTTTTTGTCTTGCCCCCCCCCCCCCATTGGTCCTGCCCCCCTTGGTCCTGCTCTATTTCCATTTCTTTTTTCTCCTTCTTCCTCTTTTTGTTTAAGTGCAGTTGAAAGAGAAAATTTTATATAAACATAACAAGAACATTAGCCAATTAGTAGAATACGTTTCCAATTTAAGGTTGATAGTAAATGTGAGAAGATTGCAGATGGGTCAACCTGCCAAAATATGGTAAACCACTACTGGACAAACACAAATGCACTAGATTGCACCACAAGCTAAAGCCTATTACAATATGAATTCAGGGCCGTAATAGAAATAAGGATTATATTTTTAAATAATTATAAAAAAGCAGTAGAACTTTTTTTTAATTTAATCAGAACAGTTTATACCAAACGAAGTTTTAGAGAGAGAGAGCATAAATAACAGGTCCACTCACCACAATGGCTCCTAAAACAAATTTGTTAATGAGGTCATAAAGCCATTAGGGTGGTGTTGCTATGGTAACCATTACTGATGTATTTTCTGAGCACTTTGGAAAAAATTACTTTTAAATAGTTATTTAAAAAAAGCAGTAGAACTTTTCTTATTTATCAGCATTCTGTCTCTGTGTAAATTATGCTTCCGAAATACTGACTTCAGTTTTCAGGACCCCTAATAGAGACTGTTAGTCTATGTATTTATTATCCAACCAAATACATCTTACTGTGTGTCAATCCACACCTATTAAATCTGGCAAATGCTTCATGTAATTAATTGGCTAAAAGAGCCAAAATTCCTGTTCTTTCTATTTCTTCTTCTTCCGTTTATTCTTCCGTTTTTTGGGCTGTATCTCCTCCCACAATTTTTGAGCTAGAGACATGAAATCCGGTACAGACGGGCGGGACATATAGGAGAAGTGTGCTATTACCTAGCTAAGGAATCCGCTGGAGCGTTTACAGCATTATCGGCGAATCTACGGGACATTTTTTCCAATAGAACTATAATAGTAACAATCCTCAAATGGGATATTTTGTGGTTTAAGGTGAGGCCACACTGCATTGTGCTGGAATCATTTGCGTTGCACGTTTGCGTTGGGCTTTGCACATGCGGTTTTGCCATTTCCGTTATGGAAACGCATGAGTTAACCCACCAAAAAGTGAACGCTATGCGTTAAAAAAAACGGGTAACGGATACGCAATTGCGCATTTTAACGACAGAATGTGTGGCCTAGCCCATAAGGGTCATGAGATCAAAACAGTTTGTTTCATGGTCATAAACACAAATGCTGATACCTCCAAACCCTCACACAGACAGAGGAAACACCACCTATGACCTACCTTTCCATTCCCATGGAAGCCATCTTAACTATAGTCAAAAAAATCAATTTTGATCAATCATCCATAAAAGTTAGTTATATGGTCATACATGTAAAAAAAACACATACCCCCAAACTCACATGGAAAAAAACACACACCTTCTGACCTACCCTTGTATTCCTGTTGCAGCATACTTAAAGGGTAAATAAAGTTAAAAAAACAAAAAAAAAACCCAAATTTTGATATATCCTCAATAAAAGTTAGTTTTATGGTTGTAAAAAAAAAAGACATTCCCCAACCTCACATGGGTACACACACTACTGACCTACCCTCTTATTTCTGTGGCAGCCATACTTAAGGGGAAACTACAGTATAGTCAAAAAAAGTAATTTTGACTAATCAATAAAAAAGTTAGTTTTTTTAACCCCCAACCTAACACAGGTACACACCTACTGACCCACTATGCATTACTGTGGCAAGCCGTACTTAAAGGGTAACTAAAGTTAAAAAAAAAGATTTTGACTAATAATCAAAAAAGTTTTTTTTAAACTCTAACCAGATCCAGCGTCCACATGCCTACTCACCAACCCTTCCATTTTCATTGCAGCCATATTTAAATGGTAAACTATATTCAAAAACAAAAATTGTGACTAATTCATCTAAAAAAAAAAATAATCACAAGAGTTGTTTTTTAACTTCCAACCTGATCCAGGTACACATACCTACTGACCTACCTTTCATTCCAATGGCAGCCATACATAAAGGGTAACTATAGTCAAAATAAATTTGGATCAATCTTTTATCCCCCAACCTGACACGGATACACTCACCAACTGATAAGAACCAAAGGCCATATGACATAACCCCCAGGAGGGTGCAAACGTCCAAAAATCCCTACTTCAAAGGGAATGAAAATAGCTAGGAAAGTATCACGGTAGACTGCACTCCAAATGATGAATAGTTTATAAACAGCCAAACATCAGCAAATCAAACAACGTTTCGAGGTAACAACCCCTTCATCAAGTGATGTGAACAGCAACACAGTTGGGCTTAAAATAGTGCTAATCAAAAGGTACGCCTAGTGGGGTGGTGGCAAGAGCACTACCAATGAGATCAATGATTAAAACAATAAAAAAATGCTCCTATACATCTAAATATATGATAAAAACGGTGACGTGTATACAAATAGTGGTAAAGAACAGGTTAAAAAGAGTCATAAGGGACTAATAAATATAAAGTCCTAGTGCTAATGAAATAACATGACTGGAGCTAGGACATATACCATATGGAGGGCACCGTATGTCCCACAATGGAGAAGAAATCCCTGTGTGTAGATAAATAAAAACCAGTGTAACAATAGAGGTGCTCAATAGTGCAACACGATAAACAGTAATAAAATATAAATCATGTACAATCGACATAGAATGAGTAATTCTCTAAACATAGAGTGAATCTATACTCTAAACATGTATCGGCATAGGGAAATATACATCAGTAACAATCGACATAGAATGAGGTCTTCTCTAAACATAGAATGAATCTATTCTCTAAACATTGTGTCTGGCATAGGGCAATATACATCATGTAACAATCGACATAGAATGAGTCTATTCTCTAAACATAGGAATGAATTCTATTCTCTAAACATTGTGTCTGGCATAGGGAAAATATACATCATGTAACAATCGACATGAATGAGTCTATCTCTAAAACATAGAATGAATCTATTCTCTAAACATGGTCTGGCATAGGAAATATAACATGAACAATCGACATAGAATGAGCGATTTCATAAACATAGAATGAATCTACTCTATACAAATGTGCGTGCATAGGGAAATATACTCTGTAACAATCGACATAGACATGAGTCTATTCCTCTACATAGAATGAATCTATTCTCTAAACATTGTGTCTGGCATAGGGAAAATACACATTCATGTAACAATCGACTAGAATGAGTCTATTCTCTAAACATAGAATGACATCTATTCTCTAAACATTGTGTCTGGTTATACCATGGAACTTAAGGACTGAGACTTTCGTGAAAAAATCTTTTTTCGGTTTGGAACCTCCAGATTTGAAACAATGTTTACTAGAGATTCCCTATACCAGACACAATGTTTAGAGAATAGATTCATTCTATGTCGATTGTTACATGATGTATATTTCCCAGATACCAGAACACAATGTTTAGAGAATAGATTCATTCTATGTTTAGAGAATAGAGACTCATTCTATGTCGATTGTTACATGATGTATATTTCCCTATGCCAGACACAATGTTTAGAGAATAGATTCATTCTATGTTTAGAGAATAGACTCATTCTATGTCGATATGTACATGATGATAATTTCCTATGCCAGATACAATTTAGAGTATAGATTCACTCTATGTTAGAGAATTACTCATTCTATGTCGATTGTACATGATTTATATTTTACTTTTGATCGGTTGCACTATTGAGCACCCTATTGTTACAATGTTTTATTTATCTACACACAGGGATTTCTTTCCATGTGGGACATTACTGTGCCTCCATATGTGTTGTCTAATGTTAGCTCCAGTCATGGTATTTCATTAGCACTAGGACACTTTATATTTATAGTCCATTATGACTCTTTTTAAATGTTCCTCTACACACTATTTGATACACATCACCTTTTTAATCATATTTATATGTATAGCATTTTTTTTGTTTTATCAGTGATCTCATGGTAGTGCTCTTGCACACACCCCAAGGGGCAGTACCTTTTGATTAGCACTATTTAAGCCCCAATGTGTTGCTGTTCACTCACCTGATGAAGGGGTTGTTACCTCGAAACGTTGTTTGATTTGTGATGTTTGGCTGTTAAATAAACTATTCACCGTTTGGAGTGCAAGCTACCGTGATACTTTCTAAACACTCACCAACTGACCTACCTTTAATTCAGGTGACATCCCATATTTAAAGGGTAAGTAAAAAACACACAATGTCCTCATCATTGGCTGTTGAGTTTTAAAATCTGCAGCACAAGCACACACATTACCTTTCAAAATGCGGCCTTTCAAGCCAAATTCAAAGTTTTATACTTAAATTTTCCCTTCTAGTACTTATTACTCTTTAATAGGAACACATTTTAACACTTCAAGCTACTGAACTTCCAGTCTTTCTCCAGTCACTACCACCTTATTGCTCCTTTGAGTTATTACAATAGATAAGGAGATAAACTGGGAGAGGTAATTACGCCAGCTACTAACATGTCCACCACTCCTACGTTGCAATATTATTCACACTGACCCATGGCGGCATGTGTCAGAAAAGCAGTGGGTTTCTAACAACACCATTGATTGGTGGATGGATTTCACACTAATTATTAGTACAGATGGACTAGAAACTCGAGGTTGAACCGACGAGAATTTACGAAATTTGGCGTATTGGGTAGAAGATACATCCAATAGTCAAAATTCACCAATAACAGCTATTTTTAGCTGTGCCAACCCCCTGGGTATAAAAGAAAGAGCTTAAACGCCTTGTGAGTGTGATGTGTTCCCACTTCCCCTGCACACGCATACTGCAAGGGAGAGAACTGAAGCCAAAGTGGTGGGGTATTTCCAAGCGGACTCCTCAACAATGGTGGCAAACTGCAGTGAGCCTCTCTAGCTTTTGCTGCTTTCCCCCATATGCAAAAATTACAACAATTAAAGATAAAAGGGTAAGTTCAGTGCAAAACATATACTTTAAGTAAAAAAAGAGCAGTATTTTTCACCTAAAGACCTTAACCTGCCCATTCAGCATTTAGTCTGTGTAGAAATAAATGCTCTGAAGTACTGACTTCCTGTTGCAGGACCCCTAATAGAGACTTATGATCTTGCCCTTGACCCAGCCCCTGGGTGATTCAGTTGCTCAGTGAGAGCTGAGCATGTTTGACCCATCCCAACCGCAATCAGTAGAAATTACGTTAGGGACATTCCAAGGAAGTGGTGCATCATGGGAAGAAGAAGGACCATTACAGAACCTGAAAATGTCAGCTCTCTAATGTCAACAAGCAGGAATAGCAAGGGATATGAAATTCACATGATTTTTTTAAAATAAGGAAATATGTAGAATTAACTAGGTATGATAATAAAATCTAGAATCTTTAAAAATAATGATATTTTCTACTACACTTTCCCTTTAAAGACAGAAAAGTTTTTCTTTTTACACCCTTTTGTTGAGGCGTGCAACAAGAAAATCATTACCACTTCCTGTATTTCGTTTTTGTATAATGAGCACCCCCTTTTTAAGATCAGAGACAGATTCTGACACAGATTCTAGAAATATTGGAATTTGCAGGATAATTATTAAATGTCGATTGCACACACAATCACAACAAATTGTGTGAAAGAAGTGACTTTATTTATATTCAAACTATTTGTCAGACCGATTGGGTTTTTCGAATTTCTTACATTTTTTGTTTCAAATTGTCCATCTCTACTTTACTTGGATTTATGGCAATAGTGCTAGTTTTACATCCCTCGATAATAAACTAAGGATGTGCTTGCTGGGCCTACCACTCCCCCTGATTTATCTGGGGCTACCTAAGGGAATGTGCACAAAGTGACCAAGTCCTGTTCTCTGAAAGGAGCAGGGAAGACCCAGTTGAGTGCAACTTTCAGCAAAAGGGGAGGAAAGAAGGGTGGGGTTTAAAGGGCATGTCCCCTCCAAACTAGAAGTTGTCCAAGATAATGCCCCCCAAACTTTGATCACAAGGTTTAAATGCATTGGTAAGGCCTGTAAGCATCTCTCTCATTCCCTGGCTCTTGCCTTTTCCGCACACGGCAGCAGAAGAAGGAGCTGGACCAGCAGCGGCATCAGTGATTGGCTGAAACGCTAATTTTTTTATTTGGGTCTTTTTTTTCCAGCATGTGTAAATCATTTACAGCAATTAAGGTGAATGCATTACCATTGGTTAATCATTTTATTAAATCAAAAGTTACTATATAAACACAGAATTTATTTTTTTTATCTAACCACAACACTAATATTCTCTTACATACTATATTGGAATAATTAATTAGATTTTTCTGAAGTGTGATTATATTTATGATCTGTTTCTAGGTTAAAATGACATTTAACTATTTCACTATAAAGGAATCAGATTTTCTCCAGATTATCACTCTGAGAGATTCTCCGCTTTATAGAAAATGAATCCGTGTCTGGATGACGATTATTTTCAATTGTTACCTTTCCTAAGTCTGGTCAGTTACCATGATTTGCATATTCTTATGAGTTGATACAGACGTGTAGTTTGCGATGTGACCAGCGTATGAACGAGTGGCAGGTTTGAACAGCCAAATTGCATGATAATCCTATGTGTATGGGCATTGGATCAGACGACTAACAAGCCCAACCAAACATCCATACATGTATTATTATCGCATGGAACGGACCATTCGTCATGCACTTGTTTTGTGGTTGTCGACTGCACAACGTACTATACCGTACTTGGGTTAAGGGCTCTTTATGTAATAGATCACGGTGTGTTGTTGTTAAAAGCAAGCAGTATTACCAGCTATAGAAAATTTTTTACCCTTGCAGGTACACACTGGATGGAGAGATTTTGAATGATGAAAACACAGGGGAGACCCTATAGAATGTAAACTGTACCTGTAAGGTTCAGAGCCCCTTGGTATGAAATGAAAGTTGGTCTAGGAGCTTGTTAAAGAATCTCCTAAAGTTCACGGATAATTTCATCTCATGTCCCTGCCACTATTTTACGAAGTCAGTTTCAAATCCCAGGCTAAGGTAAGAAATATTTGTTTATGAAAGGTTGATGGTTTGTTAGTGAAAGACAACTCATTAAAGAATTGTAGTGTGCAGTGATCCAAAAGGTTTGCTTCCTCACATCCACAATGGCCTTTATTAAAAAAGAACACACCCCTACCTTTTAAATGACTCCAGGATCATGCTTCTAAGCTGCAGTCTATCCATATTTAAAGCAGTATAAGGGTGTTTTTTCCTGCTAACACTAACGCTGTGACATCACCAGCACTTGGGGTCTTCCCCATGTTTAAGGTTGAGCATGCCCACTAATGGGACAGAGCATTACAGGTGCATTCATAACCCCGCCCCAAACATCTTAATCATTTTTAAAGCTAGCTTCAAATCTGAAAAGAAGTAAAAGTTGCAGATCGGTAACTAGCTTCAGAAATGTTTAGTGGTGGGGCTTCTTACACAGCTCATATGAGCCTGTCACAGACTCAGACAGACAGGACAGACAAATACAATAAAGTGTAACTTTGCAGTCCAGTAAAATAATTATTAAAAACTCATGCTAACCCTCATTCAGCTATTACCACTGCTGAATGATAGATGCATTATGGGTGCTGCTTCTCCATTGCTCGCTTGGTAACATTTGTAACGGTTCAATCTCACTCCAGCACTTATTCCCATTCAATTGTATCTGTATGTGACCCACCTAACTAGATTGTAAGTCGACAGGCAGGGACCTCATTACCTTTGTGTCAAAGCTCTAAGCACTTCTATTATATAATTTATAATTATGTACTGAACTACGTATCATGTACCGGTTGATTTATCCCCCTTGTAGGATTATTGTATTTTAATACTATACAGTGCGCATCCCCAAGTATAAGTTAAATAAAAAATAAAATAATATAAATAAACATAATACATCAAACAAGTCATCCCTATATATCAATGAGCTAACATTCCTGATTATGGCCAATGAGAAGGAGACAAAATAGTAGTTCCATTGCATGTAATGTATGTTCAACACTTACATAGAATGCACCTGAACTTTTTAAAACAAATTTCTAGAGTTTTACATTTCATATTTACCTTTCTGTTAGAATAGACCCTGATTTATTCCAGGTTATTTATCAACTAAAGAAACCCCAAGGATGCACTCGTCTCCTTTACCACTTCAGGTAAAATGTTGAAATATCTGCACAACAAGAAGTAGAGTTCCAGGATTATGTTAGAAGGACTTTCTGAATGGAATGTAAGTTGAAACACAAATACATTATCAACTGGGATGAGTCTGTGCGTTGATGCTTGCAAAATCCATTAAACTAATGGTTATCCAAGCTGGGAGGGAGAGGAATTTTGGTGGGTTTGGGTTATATATAAACCCAATATTTTATGTTAAATAATTAAAAATAGTATAAACAATGGTATGTAGGATCTCAATAAGAGATCTCTATATACGGGTCATGGGGTATAAATTGTTTTTCTCTATGGTTATAGAAATGACGTCAATGCTTGCATACGTTTTATTTTCTTGTGCAGTGTAGGTATAGTTTAATTTGTGGTGATAAGGAGAAACTTTTCCCACTGGCCATTGTTAAAAGGATTGATTCAGTTCGGTTTACACATTGTAGTCGGTGGCATCCGTTTTGCTCGATAGGAGCAGGGGTCTTGGAGAATTTTTAAATGGGACATGGTATTGATGTGGTGGTTAGTTGAATAGGCAAAGTCGTTCAAATTGTGAGTCTATGGTGTAGGAATATCCATGTTGCATAGGGGTCCTTGTAACAAAATGGTGTAGATACTGAACATGGGCATACGTATGATTGCACTCCACTGTTCTTGGTGGCCCAGTTTTTGTCTGTATGGGATATATCTTTAAGAGTCAACAATTGTCCCCAATACTGTGGGTGGTCAGTTTAAAACCAATCAGAAAAAGGGTGCACTTCTTTGTCCAGGTGGAAAGCTGGTGAATGCAGGGAGGGGAGTTGGAAAAATCCTCGGTCTGTTAGTATGATTATACGATTTGAGGAAATCTCAGTTTTGTGCATCTGAGCAACAAAATAATCCATTGTTAGGGTTTCTGTCTGATTTTTATAAGCCATGTGGAACATCCAGGCCACCCAGGCTTTTGTATTGAGTGAAAAGTCCTGTTCTAAATAAAAGAGTTAATTGGCTATTGAAACCTCTGAAATCTGGGAGACCTAGGCTCCTGCTTTCCTTTTTCTTCGTTGCTAGTGTTATTATATTTTACATTTGAAGGATCTTTCCCCATTAAATTGAAAGATGAGTTTTTACATTCATCAAGGATCATTTAGGAGGGATTAGTGGATTGCTTGAAACAACATAGATATATTATAGATATATATATAATATATATTATATATATAATATATACATCTGATCTTGATTAATGGATTACCATTTAATGGCTTCCCAAACCAGGAATGTTACCCTTTCAGATGCTGTAAGAGATTCTAGTCTTCCACTAAAGGGAAAGAGAAATTTAGCATCTGAAAAAAGGTGATAATTTTTTAATTATTTTAAAATTGCTGAGTTTCCTAGAATCTCTAATACCTTTTAACATTTTAATATTGGTGATGGTGGATGTGGTTATATATAATAGAAAGGCTAGCCTGCGTAAATTGCAAATCTATATGTGGTTGAGTTTATTGTTGAATCGTCAATGTCGGATTTGTTGGAGCCCCTTGAGCTTGAGGTTCCGTGCAAGATATAGAGAATTTTACAGGTTTGATAGAATTTCGATTTAATTTAATTGCAGGCCGAGTTGGTTTGTATACTCCCCGCAATATTTTTGTGTGATTTAGGGACCCATACTAAATGATCAGGGTTTCTTGTAGAAATGGCCCAACTAACCCGGTCAAAGGACCATCACATCGTCAGTAATATATAGTGATTATAAGCTCTTTATGACTCTTAAACTCTAGGAGCTTCCTCAACCCTGTTGTCACCTTTAAAAAAAACAAATTATTGAAGTCATTGCAATACCCGGCATGGTTTGAACCAACTATGGAATACTTAGCACAGTTTTGCAATAGTATACTTCAATAAAACAAGGCCCATTAGTCTTAATTTTAAAAGTAAGTAGCACATTGAAGATCTGCTGAACGGGGCAGCTATGGCTTTTTGTGACTGTTTGTTTTGAGTTTTCTTATCCAATATTAACTTTCTAATTCTTTCAGTTTATTTGGATGTACTGGTTTGGACCATTGTAAAAGGATGGATTGCAGATGGCAGGAAGAGGAGAGAATTTTTTGTACATATGAGGAGCTTCAGCAGGTGAGGGCGAAATAGATTAAATGGATTTACAGGGCTGCTTGTATGTTCTGAGAGTGCTATCGCTCTCGTATTGCCCCTTTGAGTGCGTGCAACAACATCTCAGTGCATTTGCCAAAATTGGGGACTATTCGAACTTTAACGGCCAGTATCATGATGGCTTGGTACATGGTTGGAAACTGGTTGAGCAACATAATTTGTTAACCTTTGGAACATCTTAACGTGACTTGAAGAAACAAATAGCCAATACGGCTCCGAGGTTAATGCCTGTTTAGGTTTCCAAATCATTTAAAGCTGTTGGAAAAAGCTTGTAACTCACTAATCCCAATTGCCTTGTTGTGTGTATCATAAATGGCATGTTCCACCACACTTTAAAAATAATACACTACCTTCAACAAACCTTATGGCAAGTTCATTGCATACTTTAAAAAAAGGCCTGGATAAGTTTTAAAACTAAAAAATATTTGAGAATTACTGGTATAATGCTATAGATCTGTGATCCAGGGATACTTCCGATTACCGTTTGGAGTCAGGAAGGAATTTTTCCCCTTTTTAGGGGGGTTTTGCTTTCTCTGGATCTAACTTTAGGAGGTTAAAAAAAAAAAAAAACGTAAATAGGTTGGACTTGATGGACGAATGGTCTTTATACAACCTTTAATTACTATGTTACTATGTTACTATGTTACTGTGTAGATATTTATTATATAACTACTTAGTTCCTGGGCTCTATTTACCTGTGATCCTTCGTCCAATGCTGGTTCCCTCCTGGTTGCAGTCATGCAAAGTCTTTAAAGGTCATGGTCTTAACTGCATGTGCCAATGACTACGGCTTGCTCTAAAGGACCGACCTCTTCTGTAGGCGCATAAGCTCTGTAAGGCGGGACGAAGGAGAGAGCGGTGGTAAAGGACCATGTAGATGGAGATAAGCCGGAAATTAGGAGCCTCACAGACCCCAGGAAGGTTAAGTATAACAATGTGGTGGTTTGGGGGGGAGGGATGGTAGGTAAAGTATCGATTAATGCTTGGGTGGACAATGTGTTTGCGTATGGAGATATTTAGGTTGCTATACAAGGATTAGGACAGGTTTGTTGCTAAAAACCACAATTCCAATGGTCTTTTCAATTATCAACAGCTTATAAAAAAGCCTAATATAGGAGCATTTGATTTGTTAAAATAATACCATATTCTCCAGGATTTACGTGGCAGTTGTGGTGAGAATCGGCAAGTTCCTGGAAAGGAGTTAAAGGATGAGAAATGATCTGTTTTGTATAAACATTACTACATGCGATGTCATGAAGAAAACAAATGTTGTTACGGCACTTTTAGGCAAGCTGAACTGTTTCAACAGTGAAAAAGGCTCATTGATGCGCAAAAAGGTACGTGATAACAAATAACATTATTGCATGGAAGCATAGAAACTGATGCATAGTGTAAAAACTGACACGCTAAGACTGAGTATTGTCACTGAGCGAGCAGTGAGCCCAAGAGAAAATCCTGTGATTACCAATTCGATCGTGTGATCCCACAGGAACTGCACAACAGCACTTGATTTACCAACCTACCTGATGCCTATTTTTCTCGATCTCAAGAATGGGCAAGATCAGTTGCGGATGCACCCAAAACCAACCCAAAAAAATATTTCAGGCTGGGCGGATATGTTAGGAAAAATCTTACTAGAAAGACGTTAACACCATGAATGGAAAAGTGTTATAGGTGCTTAGCAATTGAGGTCCTCATTTATGGGTATTCAATGGTAAGGGGGCAGGGAGCTAAATGCCCGTCCCGACACCCATTTTAAAACAGCTGATCGCACTTATGAAGGAATACCAGACCTGAACTTCCGGTTTGGAACAGAAGTTGGTCGACTTTGAAAAGTTTAAATGCACGATGTTTCCTTCAAACGCGGGATCAAGCGGTTAAAAGAGCTGATCGCGCAGGTTGTACGGGCCCTGATACAGGGTGGGTAGGGTTGGTAGGGGTGTTTGGGTAGTATAATTACACCTTTCAAATTGAAAAGTTTTCACACCAAGTATTATAGAAAATTGGGCTGGTACATCATATTAAGTGAAATAGAGACCAAAAATATAATAATAATACATTCTATGTTTGTATTACAATAAAAATGTTGTTGGGCGAGTCCAAAATTATATTGGGACCTGCAAATAGTTTTAGAGAATCTCAGCTCTAAAAAGCTCAATTTTATTTATTCATATGCTATGATATTCATTTGCCACAAGTGTGAGTTCAGTACAACTAGTATTAAAAGCACATCTTGACGTGAAATTTATGAGTGTGCTCAAGCTCGTCTATAATATGATACTGTACCATGACTGTTGTAGCACAGGTCTCTAAGTGCACCTCTGAAAATTGTCCTGGCTGGGACTCTACATTACTGTGGGGTACCACCAGCAGATATTTTCAGCCTACCAAATAATACTGCTGGTGTCGGCAATAATATGCTGGTGTGGGGCAACCTGACACGACTGACCTGATCATGCGTTCGTCCGGGTCGGACAACAACGCGAGCGGACATGTCAGTAAATCCGATCGATCTGTGGTTCCTATGGACGCACAATCGATTCGGACGCACTTTCGGGCCATCTGATGAAAATGCCATGACCGACGGATATTTGTCCCGGCCGATCACTGCTGTACTGACAAATTAGGCTGTGTGTGGAACCAGCCTTAAGGCATGGATACCCAACCCCTGGCCCCTTACGTGGTCTGCTCATAAAAGATGTGGCTGTTGGACCTGGTGTTTTGGCGTGAATAATGGGTGTGTCATGGCCTTGGGCTGAGGTGTATCACCAGGTGGGCTGGTGGAGGGCGTGTCGTAAGTTTTGTTACTAAGGGAAAAAAATTTACACTCTCTCCTAACAAATATTGTCCTCCTCCAAGGGATATGTGGGGATGGAAAGAACCATTTCATTGGCTCAGAGTGAAATTTTGATAAGGTTTATCAGGAGAAGATGAAAATTGACATGGGAATTTTCCATGGGAGGAGACGTGACGGACACCTGTCTGTGTGATAATATGATATAAACTGTTTAACGCACAAGATCTAAAAATTTCTATAGTAAGTAGATGATCAGCAAATTAAAACTCACTTAACAAGCCAAATGCTATGCTTCTTGGTATTAATTATGTACAGGTGTAAGGGAAATTGTTTGGTTTTTTTTAACTGGAACTCTTAGGGCTTGTACGAGAGCGGATATCGCAAGATTGTTAACATAAACGAGCGTACTTGTATTCATAAACTGTTGCGATTAAGTAGTTACCATAGTTTGCGTTAGAAAGTCATGTTAAGAGCTTAACGTGTGTTTTAGTACTTCAGTTGCGTAAAAGTCTTGATACCATAGCGTAAAAGTCACGTTAAGAGTTGTAGCGTGTTTAGTAGTAGACATTGCGTGAATTGTGGTACCTTGCGTTATATAGAATTCACCAAACACCTTCTCAAACCATTTATTGCCGATTTAAAAGCCATAAAATGGATATGTGGATAGAATTTATTTATCTTTATTATTGTAAACCTGATTAAACAACAAATTCCAGCAGAGGAAAAATTTATTAAAAATATTGTGCCTTACACATAAAAATTGTACATGAAGCCATATATACGGTTAATAGTATGCTTGTGTAGTATATATAAAAGTTTGTTTTAATATTTGAAGCCTCGTACCTATGATGTCTGTGTTGTGGTCATTAGACCTACAATGAGTGGCCAAGACAGATTTGAGTATTGACGGTAACATGAATATGCTGAGGTTATGACTATTGCAATCTGACATTTGTTTGACAGGGATTTATGTAAAAGCGACGATTTTGAACTCCCTAAAAACATTCCCTTTTTTATATATAAAATGACGCATAACTTCCACACCAAAATCCTTTCAATAAATAACAAGTGTAATGGTTAGCTAAGTAGTTAAACAAATAGCTTCGCAACACACAATAATTCTGAGATGAGTAGATAATAAGTTATATTGCATATAAATCTATTATTTGCATTGCATATAATAAAGTAAACATCAAAAAAGCGTGTGCTGCCACCAATTGCATACGTGATTTGTGATTGTCTGTGTAATCCAATTACACATAGAAAATGGACTGTCTTGAAGGGTGAAATCTCACATGATAATTCAATGACCACATTAGCGGGCTCGCGGTACATGGGCTTTTTGTGTTAACGTTCTGATTAAGACCATCATTTCTTTTGGTGGCGTGTTAATGAAATCTTAAAATATCACGTTACATTCACGATAATGGCGTGTTTAAAATTTGGTACAGTACTTGCGGTTTGTGAGACGTGACTAAAGTTAAGTGAATTCATACACGCATCGCAAGTACGTCTAAAAGTCACGTTAAGTTTGATAAACCCCGTTAAGACAGTATTACACGGAACTTTAAGACCTATTTTTGCAAATAGCGTCTCTCGGTACATAGCCCTATTATTTCTTCTCCAACAATCATGTGCCAATTTTTTATTGTTTTCCCTATTTCTTTAGATATTCCATCTGGAAACACTCTTTAAATTTCAAACTGTAATCAATGCCAGTATATAAAACTCTTAGTTTGTATAGTTTTGCTGTAGCTAGAAGGTTGATAGTTTGGTACGTGAATTGCATGGTGTACACATTTCCTTCCAATGGCGGGTCCTTCAGAGTAAATTACTGAGCGTGCCCTCTCAGAGAGTCGAGTTTGGCAGGGGTGCTGGGGGGGAATTGGGGACTGAGTTGACCAAAACAAGTAACGGAGTGATGTCATGCAGGAACACAAAAACAATCAGAGTAGGGCTACTAACATGATTGAATTTTTAGATAGAAATAGGGCAAGAGTATTTTTTCAGTGTACAATTCAATTAAGTCAATGGCCATGTTTTCCAAGGTTAGGTGAATGGTGATTACGTTTGACACCAGGATCTCCCCCAGAAATATTAGGGACAAGGGGTTATGCCTCACGTTTGGGCAAGTTTAAAGGGCATGTCCACCACCCACAAAGCTTAAAATTTGCCAAACACTGAATGGGTTGTTAAAATACACTACCGTCTCTCCTCTTTATGGTTGGTCCTATAGGGCCTCATGAAAGTCCAAGAAACTGGAAAAGTGGGGGCCTCTCATGTGTCTAATACGGTATTCTGCAGGTGGAGCCCTCCCTCTTCTGAATCCTATGCCCTGGCATAGGCTTTTAAAAATAAAGAAAAAATTCAACACTGTAGGGCACCGCCCCGGACATATACACTATATTGAAACCTTTAAACATCAGCCCCAGAAATATGACGAGAGAGAATGCAGCGTGATTGGTCTGAACTTTAACCACAATCACAGACACGGCTGCCCGTCCCGTCCTTATGCTTTCTCGGTTCTCAGAAGTAGCAGTGGCCATTGGGAACGAAGGTGGGTGTACATTTTGGATGCTGATTTTAAAGGTTTCAATATTAGGGTTTAGGGTTGATGGGGGTCCAACCAAGTATGTGAAATTTTGATTGGGGGTGGGATAGTCGTGTAGGTTCACAAAAAATATAAACCCTTTCTTAATCGAAATTTATAATGTAATGAAGACAGAAAGGACTTCTCCCGCCAATATTTGTCCGCAAAAAACTAGAAATCACTACTACCAAATTGTGATGATGCGTTGCGCTTCCCTCTCAATCGCTCGTGCACAAGTGAGATGGCCAAAAAACTGTTGCGCTTGCCGCAAAAGGTGGAAAAGATATAAAATTATAAGTGGCGAAAAACAATGCCTGCAAAAAAGGTTTTAAAAGAAAAACATCATCTCAAACATCAACTCTTTTAAGGCCAAGTAAATTTTCATAATTTAAAATAGACTGGAGCATGTTATAAAGAAATGCCAGACTTGTGACTACGTCGTAATCCCTGGGTTTCTTTTTAGCTAAGGCCAATTAGTTAGCTTGTGTCTTTCGTGCCGGTCCACTCCACACCCCTCTCTCAGTGTCACCGTATCTGAGGGCGAATTTTGACTTTTCAAATGGTGGCAATGATCGAAAAATCGTTTTGGATTTACTGTAACTTTATGGATATTTTTATAATTAAGTTTTTAAAAAATGAGTTAATAGGGAGTTTAAATGGCAACGCCAAAACTCAAAAAATAACTTTTAATATTTATAAACGGATTACCCCTCAACACCCCAGTTTTTTATAATTCTTACCTTCACCAGCGCCTCCACACTGAGAATAGAACTTAAGAAGTAAGTCACCTTCTCTCAGTCCTATTGCTATGTGGACTGGATTATATTTTTACTACCAGTAATCTCATATATGTAGTATCCTCCTGTACCAACAGAAAACTTACGTATAGTCATTAATACCAGTAATTCTAAATATCTATAGTATCTCGTAACAAACAGACACTACAGGTAGATGTATTAATTCAGTATTTCAAATATTATATAGTATCACCCGTACCAACCAGAGACTACAGTATATGTATAATACCAAGTAATTCTCAATATTATATAGTTTTCTGTACCAACCAAGAATTACATTATATGATTAATCCAGGTAATTACTCAATATAACTAGTTTACCTGTAACCCTCAAGAACTAACCAGTATTATGTTTAATCTACCGTAATTCCTCAAATATATAGTATCCCATGTACCAACCAGAACTACAGTATATGTATTAATATCCAGAATCCCAATATTATATTGTATACACCCGTACCAACCAGAACTACAGTATTGGGATTAATACCAGAGTAATTCTCAAATATAGTAACCCCTTACCAGATAACACAGAAGTACTGTGTATGTATTAATACAAGTAATCTCAATATTATCTGTATCCTGTACCAAACCAGGATACAGTAAGGTATTAATACCAGTAATTCTTCAAAGTAATATAAGGTTCTTGTACAAACCAGCATACAGTATACGTATTAATACCCAGTAATTCTCAATATTAGTATAGTACCCCTGTAACCAACCAGAACTACCAGTATATGTATAATACGTTGAATTCCCATATTAATAGTATTCCCTGTAACAAACCAAACTAAGATATGTATTAACACCGTAATTCCCAATATTATATAGTATCCCTGTACCAACACAGAACTACCAGTATATGATTAATACCAGTAATTCCCAATAGTATTATAGATCCCTGTACCAACCAGAAACTACCAGTATATGTATTAATAAACAGTAATTCCCAATATTATTAAGTATCCCTGTACCAAACCAGAACAACAGTAATGTTTACCGTTAATACAGTCTTCTCAATATCAATATTATATAGTATCCCAGTAACAACCAGAACTTACAGGAGTATGTAGTAATACCAGTAGTAATTTCAATATTATATAGTATCCTTGTACCAACCAGAAATACAGTCTATGTTATTAATACCAGTCAATTCTCAATATTATAAAGTATGCCTGGGACCACCAGAAACTACAGTATATGTATTAATACCAGTAATCTCAATATTAATAGCGATCCCTGTTTACCAAACCAGAAAAAACTACATATAGTATTAATACCAGTAATTCAGCATTATTATAAAGTATCCCTGTACCAACAGAAATTACAGTATATGTAGTAATACCAGTAATTCTCAATATTATATAATATTCCCAGTTTACCCCCCAGGAATACAGTATATTGTATTTAATACCAGTTAATTCTTAAATTAAGAGTATCTATTGTACCAACAGGGACTACAGTATATGTATTAATACCAGTAATTCTCAATATTTTTTAGGGTTAGAAAATTATCCAGACCAACTTTTAAAGCTATTAAGAACTTGCCATTCCCACATCGTGGAAGACAGTTCCACAGTTTCCACCGTTCTCACTGTAAAGAAACCTTTTCCTAAACCTGAAGCATGACGTCATCTCGGCGCACACGTGGTAAGCGATGCGTCACATGCGCAACGTCTGGGGTTGCATGTGGAAGGCACGGGGAAAGCCAGCAAGATTGAAAGCAATAACGGAAGGCTCTGGGGTTGGGATGGAAGAATAAGAATTTTTTTTTTGCCAACAGAATTTTAAAGCCACAAGATGGCCACTCACCTTATGTTTTTATAAAGGTACATATCCTTTATAAAAAGGGGACATTCTGAAACACATCAAGGTACGAACTGCCTCACCTTCATCCAGCCAGGCCTTTACTTGGTATTGGTGACAACCACCACATTCGAACCAACTCCTTTTCTTTTAAAAGACCCAAACATGAGGAAAATACTGGCAAGATGACTTAGATTTCCAATAAGTAGAAGAGTCCAAACTCCCATGATTGCAGTAATTATTATGCCACGGTACTGCTTGGCGCGGCAGGCAGGGGTTCAGGTAAGTATTTTGCCAGGGAGATTCAAGAAAAAAGTTCTTATTGTTTAAAAATGGTGCTAATTTTGCCCCAACCAATTAGAAACTTATTTAACATTTGAAAAAACTAACATTGATTTGTTTTGGGCAAATTAGCCCAATTTTAAATGATTAAAAACTTTTATTGAATCTCCCTGAAGAACTTTTATTGGAAGTACCTGGTGGTTTTCTCACCCACCATTAAAATGTGTTGGATCCACAAGCTTAGTAGCATTTGGTGCCCAGGGCAGTTTTAACGCTACCAGAAACCGCACATGCCCTCACAACCACATAAGAAAAACCCACAAAATACAATATGCATAGGGTGGTAGCTTTGGGCTTTACTCGAATTTGAGCGTATGCGCACCAGGTTTTTTACATCGCTACCATAATTATGGCAGGGAGCCGAAGGCAGGACCATAGCTGCAATTCAAAGTGAAATTTAATGCTGCTTCAACAGGGTCACAAACATGTTTCGAATGTTCAATCGTTCTTCTCAAGTGTTATAATTACACAATACTACCAGTGAACAATAAGTCTCCAGTTAACCCCACCCCTCAGTCCAATTGGTGCTGCAATTAAAGTGCTTGCGAGAACACATCACATGGTCGATGCCCTTCAGGAGGAAAATGCAAGTCCGAAGATCACGGTACGTCTCACTCAGATCCCACGTGTAAATAAGTGCCTTATACCATCCCATATATAAAGGTTGCTAATACTATAAAAGTGCACAAGTGCCAGGTTAAAGTGCTACTGCCAATGGTTCAAGTGCCTAATACTTAAAAAGTGACAGAAAATGCTGTTGACATTACAAAACATTCACAATCGATGAATAAAAACAATAAAAACATTTTTATAACACTGAAAATGTCTTAATCCCCAGTTATTATATTGTAGTTATTCTATTTTTAACCACTGTAGGTCTTGTTATATAGGTATAGGTTTACTTACATCATAATTTGAAAATAGATACACAGGAAATGTTCTTACATAGATACTTAATAAACAACAGTTTTTAGACAGAGTTAAAGGCACAAATAACATGATCAAAAAGGTTCATTAATTTTCAATATCAATATACAAATCTAAGAATAAGGCATAAGATTAGAAGGTCAATACAAACTATAGATAAGGTTTTAAACTCCAAAAGTCATTCAATCCTGAAGGGCTCATGGTATTCAATCTTTTAACTACAAAACCCCTTCAGTTGGAGAGTGTTCTTTAAGGTTACCACCCCTATTAATGGGGGTGACCAACGACCTCAGCACCCTCCAGTTGAGTGGGAACTATTGTGCGTATTTTCAAAGAAAGTGCCTCGACACCGGAGTGTCCGTAATGAGTACCTTCTTTGAAATTTGTAATATGAGTTGTGGTCCGGGATCTGCGTCTTGACCTGCCTAGACGTACTGGCCAATATATGGCAACCCAAAAAGGCATTTGATATATAAACCAACAAACTCCGTATACATGTTGCTCGCATGGGGGGTTATTTCAATCCCTTAGTTGTTGATTAAAGGAGGAGTCCCTTGATAAAACTATTACAACAATACATTGTAGGGGGGGCCCTAACAATAGATTCCCCTGGTGACAGAAGAATGATGTGGCATTGTCAGCAAAGAGTAAGGATTATTTAATAGTTCGAGTACACAAATCCCTGTTTATATCTCCTCCTAAAGTCATTACGACCCTCCATAGGACCCACCGGGCATCGATTGTAGCAGGGGTGGGATTCACTCATGCAGACACTCTCACTATTTGTGGACAGGCTTCCTGACAGGAATTGAAAAAGAATCCCTGTATGGTTAAAAGACACAACAGATTGTTGAATACATTGGCAGGATTGGGGTACCCTAAAGGTTGGGACTCTCAGGTGTGGGTTAGATATAACCAGTCATATACGTATATACCCAATGACGGGGCCTGCACACTATCTTGAAAAAGCACTGTTGGTACATCCTGAGCCATGCGCAGGTATATTCCTATTGGATTGTCTTAACCTGAGATTGGGAAGAATTTCAGGTTAAATGGGAGATTTTTGGCAGGGCAGGGCACCTCAATGGCGTGCGGCAGGTTAGCTTACCTCATATGCCATATCTTAATTAATGAACTGAAAAAAGGTTTATTCCTAAAAATCCCAGTATAATAACAAACCTAAAAAGCGGTACTTCGTTCATCGACGATGTCTTGATTTGCTGGGAAGGAAGAAGACTTTCGGCTAGAAAAGATATAAATAAAGAGGCTAATCGGCAAACAGTACGATTTTAAATTTACCCACGACGTTTGTAGGGCAGAGGATTAAACTTCTTGAGTAACATTAAGATTCAAACAATGGTCTTGTAAAGCACTGCGCTCTATCGTGTAAAACATGTCTGAAATTGTGGAAAAAAGAATAATGTATTATTGGGCAATGGTTTCCATAAAATAGTGTTACCAAGGCTACATACCAAAGGGCAAATTTTCAGGGCCAAAGGGTTGCTAGCTCTGATGGGTCCTTTGAAGCAGCCGCAGAGACACTAAAAGAAGTTCCTTGCTAGAGTGGTTACAGTGAGAGTAAAATTGAGTACAGTACGGAGGTTAGACAAATGGATAGAGGGTCATTGTTACAAACCAGAGAAAAGAGGGACGAGAGGGAAGTTTAGCAATGTGTCCAAAATTCAGCCATCTAAGTTATATAGAATCGAACAGATTGTTTTAAAAAATATTGGCCGATCGTACAATCGGATAAAGAGCTAAACCAAATGGTGCAAAAAGAAAAAAAAACGGAATTTCTGTTATAAGAGAGGTAGGACGCTAAATGGGATACCTCGTCCATCGAAAAGGACAAGGAAACTGAGGACTTTTATCGCGGCACCCAAGATATGGCACAACCCATGTATACAATTGTAATGTTGTAATAG